>VWZK01010965.1:0-30422 GCA_013396935.1 Baryphthengus martii
AAAAAAAGTCTGTCTTCTCCTCCATCTCCACTTTGCCTGCTTCTCTATCACAACAACCCTTTCCTTCTTCTGAATAAATCCAAGGATTTATTTTCAAGTAACAGTACTTAAGAGGTACAGACAACTGAAGGGAAGAGCTGTATGCACTGAAGCATTGCTGTCACCTCTGCCAGCTGCAGAACGGGAATCTCTCTTTTTTAAAGGAGAAAGGAAGGATATCTAGTCTAGTTACGTTCCCTCCAGTTGTGGTCTGCTCTAGGTGGCAACAGGGGGGTGTGGTAATGGGGTACATGGGTGTCATCTCACACTCAAACCCGATTTCAAGCACAGAGATTAGTACAAAGCTTGAAACACTACCCTATGTATCCAATACCTCAGCAACGTTGGCGTTAGCAACAACTGCTGACTTAGCTTGGTTTTATTATCCAACTGAGTGTATAATCCCCTTGCTTAATACCGCAAAATTTGTAGCCTCAATCATTTCTTGTAGCACTGAGTTTTATAGTCTAATCACCTGCTGTAAGGAAGTCCTTGATTTTGATTCTATCGTTGCTTTTCCTCGTCTTCCAACACATACACAACCAACACTCAGATTCCTCTCTAGATCATTATTATTTTCTGGATTTAACTTTCTTTAGAAAAAGATAAAACAAGTTTTGCATATTTTTTTTGAGATAGAAGTACACATAGAAACCACAACGCTATGGAAGTGCCAAAGCCAACATTCATCTAGAAGATGTTATAGTGTACTTGTCTGCTTTCCTATGCTTACTCTTTTCTGGTTCTTTTTGTCTCACCTTTTCAGACTTTTAAAAAAAAAATAACCTTTTCCTGTCAGGCATCACAGCCTGTACAAAGCTGGGAACTCCTTTAGTACCAACACACATCATATTATTACTTAGAAATGCATAGAATAGTCTATGGGCATTTATGGAAGGCAAAAGGCTTATTTTCTTGACAACTTTTGGAATAAGATCATCCCTACAACACAGGCAGCGCTGTCTTTACAAAATAATAATCAACTCGAAAAACTCAAGCTGTCACTTGCTTCCACCTCTACCTGGGAATGAACATAAACAGAGCACATCCAGGAAACCTTCAACACACTGAAAAGAACAGCAAGCAGCACACAGAGCAAAGTATCGTCATTTACTTGCCAGTGCTTATTACAATAAAAACCAGCTGCCTGCTATCCTGCACATACACCCTTAGCGTGGAAGGTTTGCTGTAAACACAGAAACGCTGTTGAGCCTGACAGCATTTCATCTGCCTGTGGAGGAAAGACTTTATAGGAATATTTATTGGCATGTGTAAAGCCAGCCAAGAGCCTCAGCTGCTCTGAAATCTATAGCATACAACACCAAGACTGGAACAGGTTGCCCAGGGAGGTCGTGGATGTCCCCTCCCTGGAAGTGTTCAAGGCCAGGTTGGATGGGGCCTTGAGCAACCTGGTCTAGTGGGTGGTGACCCTGCCTGTGGCAGGGGAGTTGGAACAAGATGATCTTCAAAGTGCCTTCCAACCTTAACCATTCTATGAATCTCTGAAGGAAGGGGGTGGTGTTAAACTCATGAAATGAAGGAGGAAGTCAGACGCAGGAGGGCTCTAGAATAAATCTTCACGTACTGTAACCCACACTGATGCTGAATCACTGGTCTATGTTGTTTTGTTTAAAAAAAAAACCACTATGGATGATGAAACCATGCTATATTTTATACTCACAGGCTGCTGCTAAAGGGTTATGAGTCACTATTTTTTGTGCTTTTATGCTGCAGCCTCATCAGTTGCACACCAATGAGCTCAGCGAAGTAAAAGAGAAACAAGGAAAACAAAATGAGGCCTGAGTTAAGACACAGGGAGAACAGGTTTAAATTCAGTGACAGATTCCCCACTTATGTCTTTGTATTTACTTTTTTTTTGATAGGTGCCTGAGCTGGGAGGCTTTGAGAGTATTTTATCTGGACCCAATCCATGTGGTGTGGTACAAAAGCCAGATGTTACAGAGTGGAAGCAAGGAGACGTGGAGAGCAGCATGTGAACGCAAAGGCAGGGACTAAACCACATGGAAAACCAGGAAAAAAACCCTCCACGATGATCCCTACAATCCTGGAGATCACACCACTGCAGAGAACAGGGTCCTCCAGTCAGGAGACGGTAACGGCTGTCCAGGCAGTAGTGCTGTGTCCTACCTCATCACACAGCTATGGAGCATCCCCTGCTCCAAGCGCTGGATTCACCATAAGGTTTACTCAAGCACAGGAACTGAAGGCATCTCTGCCCACAGCCTCCTACTCAGCTCTTACTCCAGATCTGCCATGGCAGAATTGGATAGGGATAAGTTGCATCCTCTCACAGCAATAACTCTGGTCTCTACCCTAAGCAGTGTCCTGTGGAGTACAGTGAAGAATAAAGCTGCTCATTTTAACAGCATTGGCATCCCTTTTTTCTCCCCCTCCTTGCCACCAGTTGCAGAGGACTCCCCGATATATGTTTCTCTGATGCCAATTCACAGCGACACTGAAGAAGTTTCAAACTCAGGGAATAAATTCAGAAGCAGTAAGAGAGCACGGCAAGCAGAACAGATGTCCCTTGTTTTCTCTTGCTGCACTTCAAAGACAACTGTGAGTGCAGAGCCTTTTGGGTGCAATAACTCCATTTTTTTCTGTACAGGGTCACATCATGTGTCTGAGAAGGGGTTTGAATGATAGAAAGATAGGTGTAGTGAAAGCCGCCTGGTGAAAAGGAGAAAGTCAGGCTGTGCACAAACGATCACGGGTGTAACAGATGCAACAAGACAGGGGAATCTGACAAATCAAAAGGCAAAACCCCTACATTTAGAATCAGACTAGGGGAAAAAAAGGGGTAAAAACCTTGCTAATAGAGTAACGAAGAAACATCCTGTACAAGTTCATTACTGTACAAGTTCACTGCTCAGGGACCTCACACATGTACCTTATCTCAGTGACATTCAGACACGCTCAAGAGATACCACTATTTCAGTACACGGTGCTCTGGCACATGTTGCTTACATAAGCTACCCCTGTAAAGTGGTAATAAAAGAACATTTTCTGATTATTTATTTATGCAGCTCCAGGAGGCTGTCTGCTATCTCAGCAGGAACTATGAGGAATTACAGAAAAGCACTGTCAGAGTAGGAGGAGCCATCACGTACAAACGTGTGCTCCAACACGTGGCATGATTCAGACCACTGTCTTTCCATGGACAGCACCAGAGGGCAAAGCTTCTCCGTGCAGTAAGGCTGGGTGCAGGGCAGGTGAAAGATGCATCCACCAGGCCCACGGCTGGGAAAAAAAACAATCAAGCAGAAATGAAAGTCACTGCCAGCAAACCAACATCTTGAAAAGAACAAACATGGAAACAAGAGGTTTGAGAGACTTGGAGTGACATTGCTTGTATTGTACGCCTTGTACACGCTTTGTATCCCCAGAGTATCAAGCTGCCCTCTAAACTACAACCACTGCTCACAGCTGGACTGGAGGAGATACACTATAGAGCATCTGATGAAATGTGTGAAGCTCAGGGTTTACTGGAAGCTCTGTAGCATTGCTCCTTGGGTTCTCTGTCTCAGGTAGAGCTGCATTTCAGAGGGCTGCAGTTATACTGCTTTCCCAGATGCCCAAGCTAACCCAGGTGACTCATAGCATCATGCTATGAAAGAATCCTAGAATGGTAGGGGTTGGAAGGGACCTCTAGAGATCAAGTCCAACCCCCCTGCTATAAGAGGATCACCCAGGGCAGGCCACACAGCAACAGATCCAGGCAGGTTTTGAAATTCTCTAGAGAAGGAGATTCCACAGCCTCTCTGGACAATGTGTTCCAGGGCTCCATCACCCTCACAGGAAAGTTTCTCCTCATGAAAAGAAAAGAAATATCCTAGTGGGCCAGCACAGGATGGCCTCAGCCTGGCTGTCCTAGTCAATTTGCCCTTTTTCATTGTTCTGTCCTAATCTGTCATCCTTCATGATTTGAACTGAGGTTTCAAGGCATTTTCACAGATCTTTACTACCCACACCTAAGTGATCCAGCTGACAAGCTGAGACAACATGGCACGCTCTGCAGACAGCAGGGAAGGGTCATGCTGGTTTTACGTAACATCAAGGTTTTGCCACTTGCTGGCTGCTCACAGATACATAATGTTTTGGGTTATTCTGCAGTGTCTGCACCACAACAAGACCATAATGTCAACTGCTGAAGAGCAGCTTATTTATAGAAGAAAGGAACCAACGTTTTGGGAGCCCCACACCAAAGAATCTAACACTGATGAAAAGATGCCATGAGTAAGTGTCCAGGTAACAGGAAGAGGCACGCTCCTATACAGCTCTGCCCAGTTATTTTCATTAATTAAGAACTTAAGGTATGACTTTATTATTTTTTTTTCCAAGAAAAAGTATTTTATGGAGCTATTTCAGCTGTACAGCAGTTCTTGCACTTGAAAGTGACTGGAAACACTGGTGAATAGACCAGCATGTTTCACAGCTGTTACTGTGTTATCGTAGCATTTTATTATAAAAAACACATACCCTGATTTATAGGCCTCAATTCCTTCATAGCTTCTCCTCTGTTTCCTACAAAAGATGCTTCTCTTCCTTCAAAGCAGAACTAAAAGTGGAACAAGTCTAACCTGGACATCCTACAGCAGGGTCTGCAGGAGATATAGTCCAATCCCTTAGTGTTCCTGTTCTCCTCTGTGGTCTTTGCCCCTGGTGTAACTCTGTCTGTAAATCTTAATGCAACTTCTTCAATGATTTCTGAAGCTAAAAATATACCCTAGAGGTTTTGGTCTGTCTCAAAAAAAGAAAAATCAAACCTTTTTCTCTACAGTAGTAGAGAAAACTAACTTCTTCACTTCTGTGTTTCAAACAAGAAAATCAAACCTTTTTCTCCACAGTAGTAAAGAAAGCTAACTTCTTTCTTTGCCTCTCAGTGTTTCAAACAGCACCCATAGCTCAGGCATACACTGCAATCTGGTTCATAATATCCTTGTTTAGACATACACCAGCATGAGAAATCCAACCCAACTCTTACAGGAACACAGCATTGAAGAAGGGGTGGAGCTCTTGCTGGATTTCACATCAGAAAGAAGAGATGAAAGGAACCAGATATCCCGTCTAATGTGGAGAGGGAGCAGCTCCCAATCCAGGACAAGAGTAGATTTGGAAGCAGGACCTGCTTCAGGTGGCAGAGCCTCGTATATCAGATCACAGGGAAATGTTCCCAAAGCTGCAGTGTTGTAAAGAAGGGTCACTTTATGAAAATCCTCTCCTGCGGGCCTCTGAAAAGAGATTCTCAAAGTTAGGACACAACAGAACAGAGAAGGAAAGCCTGTCTTCCTGCAGCACAGCCTTCCTCTAGACCCTGCAAGGAAACCTGAGAGAAAAAAAGGACAATTGTGTACTTCTGCTGCACACAAGTGGCTCTCAAATTCACTGCTTCCTCAGGAAACTGAAGGACATGCCTCTAGCCTTCTGCACTTTGCTTGGTAAAGTACTTTTTTGGATACCTGGACCCACATAAAATGAGCACAGAAATCAACAACCACTTCTCCATGTTAAGGAGTACAGCCATGGAGGGTTATCTAGGAATTCAGCATATAAACCCAGGATTTGTCTGGAAAACAGTAAATGACAACCCAAGGTGATGGATAAAGAGGGAATGCTGCCTGTCTCCCACACCTGTAAAATACACTCTCCATCACTGCTATTGCTATTTATCTTCTCATACCCTTTCAGCCCCACAATTAAATCAGTGATTGTTCCCAGAGCTCCTCAGCTTCACCATGACAAAACAAATCAAAACCTGTTAGCTAGAGATTAAACAAAAGCCATTTTGCCCAGGCTTCCTGGCCTCTCCCTCAACCTCACAGACACTTTAATTTTCTCTTTCTCTTTCCTGAATCCTGCGCTTTCATTCAACCTATATCCTTTCCATTGGCACTTCGGCACCTCTGCGCAGAGTCACGATCTTGCTGAAGGGAACCGAGTCGAGCAACGAAGATGATGAGGATCTCTGCAAGAGCAGCCTGTGCTTTCAGTTCTAATCATGTGAAAGAAATAGCTCCTGCTGCTTGCTCAAAGCCAGCACCTGAGAAGCAGATGGCAAAAAAAGAGTCCCCGGGCAAGATGGAGCCGGCGAGGCAAAACAAAGCGCTTATCGCTTTTACAAAAATCTAACAGAACTCCAAGAATTTATACTACAGCTTTGCACTAAAACATCTGTCACAGGAAATAAGAATGTCTAACCCCTCTCTCCCTACCTGTGACAAGCTCATGTTGTGGCAGGCCGGACTCCACCTCTCTGAGCACTCAGGAAATCCCTTGCAACCATACACAGAAGCATGGAAGAGCACCAAAAGCAGTGTGTGAAACCGCTATCATGGGCATTAATACATTTTGGAGTCATGCTCTTGAAGGACTAGACAAGGAATGGTATTTACTCACTGGAATGTTGTTCCAGGCCACAGCTTCCACGCTGGCTACTTAGAGACACGCCAGATGCTACACAGACCTGTTCACACAGCCTTTCCCTGAAGATTCCGGAGCCCAACTAAAGACAGTTTATAGACAAATTCATTTCAGATGGGAACTCAGTGTAGTTAAGGCAGCCATCCTGCGTGGACCTTTGTTTTACAGGGACCAGAACCTCAGTAAGCACTTTTGTTCCCTCCAGCAGCACCAGCTCACTGTCAACAACTGGCATCCAGTTGCTCGACAGATCCACTTTCACTGACGACTCCCAGGGGGTGAGGAACAGATCTAACATTTTTGAAAAAGCTGAGTAGGGCCACAAAAGCCAGCTTCAAGCAGAGGAGAAACTTTGCATTCCATATACAATAAAAACCTATTTCTGGAAGAGAGAAGCCCAGGGAAGTACACATCAAGGAGAAACCCAAAACAAAGATCAGCTTTCTGGTCACATCTGCCCTGTATTTAGCAGCTTTGCAGAGCCAGCAGCATCTGACTGCACAAAGACACCCCTATCCCAATCCAATACCAATCTGTACCTTGGTCAGTACAGAATTCTTGAGGTCTTCCTGTACTACCTTAGAAATTCTTATTTATACCCATTAATATTTAATGGCATTGTGATGATTACAAAAGGGTCACATAATTCAAAGGTGTTTTTTTCCCGTATCTCCAACATTCCATCTCAAAAGAGTCCGTATCTGCACTTCAGACAACGGAAAATGATTCATAAAGAACTAAAAAGTCTTTTTCTGTTATTTATTGAGGGAATTTAATTCCTTCTTATTTAAACAGCTAACACTCACTAACTGGCCCAGTAAGATGAAAGAGCATTGGCATAAATATGTACAAAATTGCCTCGCAGCCACCTCAGGAACAATTGCCATAATGACATTAACAGCAGTCTGAATTAGATTAGGTGACAGCCATGGACAAACACTGATAGTTATGATGAGAAAAATAAAAGCCCAGGTTGGAATGAGCTTAGATGAAGATAAAGAAGGGCAAAGTGAGATGAAAAGTCCCTAGTCCCACCGGTGGGCAGACACAGCTCTACGTAGGTCCCACTGCCTGGTGCTGCTGGGTGCTGACTGCACGGCTGTTATTGCCAGCAAATGAATTTGGTTCCCTCTCACAGCAGACAACTGGGAAAACATTAATGAGATCTAAAATATATACTGTTTGTACAGGCCACGTGTGCTCTTTTCAGAGCTTTATGCTATTTTATAGCTGACATCCAGATTGCTGTCGTCAGTGTAAAGCATTCAGTCAGTCCTCTCCAGTAGATGGAGCTTTAAGAAAAGCTACAAATGCTACAATTATATAATAATCATTATAACAGAGTTAGCTATGCAGCAGCTGGAAAGCAGGTACAAGCTTCTCTGCAGACTCCTTCTGGAAATGAATGGCAACAAGGGGCTGCTATCACAATATTTTATATAGACAGGCAGATTCCCTTCCTCACTTGACATTCAGTAAATCCCTGTGCTGGCTACTGAAGTAGGATCATACTTATTTTCCTGAATCTGACTCAGAGGCCTGTCTGACCTTTTTAAACGACTAAAACACTGTCTTCACATTTTAGTTTTGCCATTTCAAGTCTAAGCCAAACTCTCGAGTCTCAGAACCAGGAAGGACTGGCAAACCAACTTGGAAAATACAAGGACTACAAGCACAGCAAACACCAAAGGCAGATGCAGAGCAAACATTTTACTGAAAACCAGGCCAGCAGTGCTTTGGAAATAAAGCCAATTAACTCTTCATGAAGTTTCTTGAAATGAAAGTCTAGCAATCACAGTTGATTTAGGGCCCACACTGAAGACTCAGCACACAGCACAGGGTGGGAAGAGAGGGTTTAGGATTTCTAGTCTTTAATTATAGGCTGAAAGAGTAAATATTTCCATGCTGTTTTGAGGACCATCTACGATAGGTATATTTTGGAGGATGAGAAGGACCCCACTACCCAGAATCCACAGCAAGTGGCTGGCTGTATGTGGACAATGAAGACATGGGAGAAAAAACCATCACCACAATTTAGCATAGAACAGGAGACAAGGCAGTGAAAGTGCAAGAGGAAGGAATATTATAAGGGAAGGGAAGACGATAAAGCATACGAACAGACTGCAGCAAACAAAAAGACCAGGAAAAGAACAAAAGACAACTCTGGCCTATCTGCAGGGACCCTAAACTTAGATTATTAGGTAGAAAGAGATCTTTCAAAAGATTACATTTTTGAGACCACAGTTCAGTGCCTAGCAAGGAAAGGCTTCCCTTCCTCCAACACAGGTACCAAATTGAGGAGAAAAAGAAAAAAAATCTAGCAAAACAATGCACAAAGAACTAAAAACAAGGACAGATGGCTCTGAGCCATGTCGGACATTGCACTCTGCACAGTTCTTGTCCCCACATCTCTAAAATCATAAAAACCTAGAATAATGAAGGTTGGAAAGGACCTCTAGGATCATGCAGTCCAACCTACTCCTCAGTGGCTCCATGATCACTAGACCACGACTTGAAGTGCCCTAGCCGATCACCCTTGGAACACCTCCAGGGATGGGGACTCCTCCACTCTTTCAGTAAAAAAAAAAATCCTCCTAATGTCCAATCCAAACCTTCCCTGGTACAGTTTGAGGCCATTTCCTCTTGTCCCAGCATTAGCTCCTAGGGAGAAGAGGCCAACACCGGCCTCATTACAACCTCCCTTCAGAGAGCTGTAGAGAGCCATAAGGTCTGCTCTCAGCCTCCTCTTCTCCAGACTAAACAATCCCAGCTCCCTCAGTCTCTCCTCATAAGACACGTTCTCCAAATCCTTCACCAGCTTCATTGCCTTAGAATCACTGACAAGCTAGAAAGGACACACAGAAGGATAGTCTAAAGCTACCTATAGTCTTGGAATGACTTTTGAGATAAAAATTAAATAGACCAGCTTTATTTAGCCTGGAAAATACAACAGGGAGAACATGCAAGATGCCTGTAAGGCCACAAATGTCTTGGAGAAAGAAACAGCAGCGATCATACACTGTTTCTTAGCCTGGAGGAACTCAGGAGATTCAGAGGATCAACGGAAGCAAAAAATGCAAAACAAAGCCAGTAGCTTCTAACAGTGTCACAGAGAGAGAGAGGACCAGAAGTAGTTACACAAATTCCTGGAAGGATCATTCATCAGGAGCTAGTAACACAATGATATGCCATCTGTGGCTCCTAAATCAGAAGTCCTGGAAGTTAAAGGCTCGCAGGGATGGGATCACTGTGTCTGATGAGAGCGAGCCTATCAAGTTCTTTTTTTTTGGGGGGAAAAAAAAAATAGAAACTGGGTAGCAGAAGAAAACTGCCTCTGAGCAGAAGATGTAACTCCAAACAAACCAGCACAAAACTTCAGACCACAGCACACAGCTGCACCGCACAGTTGTTCCCCAGCACCTCCAAGAAACAAACTCCCAAGCTCTCCTTTACACACAGAACCGCAGAATCCCATCAGACCACGTCAGTGCACAAGTGCAACTCCTCGTCTCCAGTACTGAAGCATTTCCTCTGGACTTGATTTCTAATTATTAACAGTTTAGTACCAACTGTTCACTGCCACAGAACACAGACGTGCTCTGAAGCATTAAAGTCTAAAGGGCAAGTCACATGTCTCAGGTTTTTTCCCCCTTACTGTTCTAAGTATAGTGCTCTAATTCTCCTTAAAACAGGATTAGTTTTCTTCCTCTGAGTGTGAAGACTAAAGCACTGCCTTTTTCCTCTTCCAAGATTTATTTTCGGCCAGATGCTTTACGTAACACATTGCTGAAAAATGAATTTACAAAAGATCTAAGACTGTCAGCTACTCAGCGGTGCCGAGTGCTTTATTTTTTTGTGTCATGTGGTTTCCCTGTATCCCTTTTACGTAAGGTAGCAGGAACTCCACAGCTTCATTCAACATAACTGGGCCACAAACTCCAAACTCCCCAGAGCCACATAATCACCCAACCCGAGGGCCTGCCCACAACTTCAGTGGAGCTGCATAAATTCAGGTCCACTGAGCATCTGCTCCACTGGATCACAAAATCGAGGCAAAATTATTAGGATTTGAAGCGTTTCACCTTTTTTTTCCTTCTTATTCAGAAGCATCTAATACTCTGGTCATATTTGAGAGTCTACTTGGTTAAAAGTCATCAATTAAAAAATACACATTGACTTGAAATAGGTGCTGCTTTACTTTTGGTAAGCTGAACAAATCACCTGCCTTGACAAATAACTGGATGTTTACATCAGAATCAGGGAGAAGAGAAAGTTGCTAAAAACAGAACTTTTGGAAAAGCTGATAAAATGTCAGTTGCACCCAAAAAATCCATAATACAATCAAGCTTTAAAGACTCTTCATTTCCATCCCAGCAGGGCTGTCATCGTAACAACCAGAAATAGGAAGACCACTCCCAGACAAAACCAAGTATTTCACCAACAGGCACCATTAGCCACCTTATGCCAGGATCCACACAGTAAAAAATATGCAGCCAACACTCCTCAGTATTCCCACATCACCCCTGGGGGCTGTTTAGCATCATTTGAGGATGTCCCTGCTCCCTGCAGGGGGGTTGGACTAGATGACCTTCAGAGGTCCCTTCCAAGCCAAACCATTCTATGATTTCTCAACAGCAGTAAACTGACACAGGACTGAGCTTGGTACAGGGACTCATCCTCACCACTACCTGAAGAAAAAAACCCCAAAACTCACCAGCCCTCTAAGTTCCAAGCGTGCAAGGCTGCGAGCATCAGAAACGGGCAACACTGTTCACTAGGGGGCAGCAGAAAACAAACCAAGAAAAATCCACTCATTCCCAAAACAGAGCCGATGATCTTCCATCCAGGCCAAAGCAGTTATGCACAGGTCATCTGCCTTAAAAAAAAAAAAAAGGCCAAAAAAAGGCCAATAAATCATTCATCCTGCCAGTGTTTGGGATCACAGTTCCAACTGAACTGGGTTTGCAAGTGAGAGAGCACATTAACTGGTTTTGTAGGTGGGAGAGCACGTTACCTTCCTGCAGTCAAAGGAAACTTCGTAACAGCACAAAGGTGGCACCTTGTCCTGCAGCTCTACACTCAGTGAAAAAAGTAAAATATTCTTAGGGCAATCTGTATCTTTTTGGCAAAGGGACACTACCAGAAATTTCTGTATCTAGCCACAGTAGCCTGGAGGGCAAGTACGAGTCCTTTTTAGCTCAGCTTTGGCTCAGCCTGAAAGGCATTTAAAACATCAGATGTGGTTTGGATTTAAAGTTACACAGAGCTCTAAAATGAGAGTATAGATAAAGGTCTTCAGCCTTCAGCTTGTCTCCAGCACGGCCAGAAAAAAAAAAGCGATTTTGAAAATTCTGTAACTTTTGGCAGTAGGCAGCCAAGCTATAATTTCTATACCAAAGTAATTAATGAATACACTGAGTTTTGGGCTGAACTGAATCTCTGAGCACCCATCAAGCGCCAGCCCTGAAAGGTTGCTGCTGACATGACAAGCACAGCCTGCTACTTTCATTCCAACCTTCTGCATCAGCATTTGTGCACAACTCCCATACAGAAAAAAAAACAAACCAACACAAACCCATGCCAGACTCCTTCAGTAAACACAACTCACTTCAGCACAAGAGATTAAGCAATTCTTGACACGCAAGTGGACACAGTAAACAGGGGAGAGCATTTAAGGACAAGCCAGAACACGTGCACCAACATTAGAGTCACTCCTTAGTTGTTAATAAAAGACACAGCAACCCACTACAAAACTAGGAATGTAAATTTACTGGGGGTGTGAAGCATTTTTTTTTTCAGGGGAATCCTAAATGCCTACAGAACAGACAGCTGTGTTAAAAGGTTGGAAATCTGTTTAGCATGCATGCTTGATTTCCAGGTTTTTGGTCAAGCAATCAGAACAGTCCAAAAATCATGATGGCTTTTGGTTTTAACCTGAGGTAATCTTCTGTCCTCTTGATTTGAGTGGCACTTTCAGCACAAATGTTGTGGCTCAGATTCACTGATTTGCCTGGAGCCGGTGAGACTCCAGTGAAATGGTTCTGCTCCCGTTCCACACAAGCCCTCATGACTTGTTCCAAAGGGCCAGTTTTTGAAGGAAGCCTGCAAATTGAACCTACAGCCTGGCTCCCCACAAGGGAAAAGCATTTCATACCCTAACGCTACTTTTTCCAGAAACCACCATTCTGAAAAGCCTGTAACCCCTTTATGAAAGACGGGACACGTTGCAGACTGCCGTACCACGGCACATACCTGTGCTGCTGACAGAAACAGCAGCTGTCTCCATCTCATCCACACAAACACTCACGTGGCTGCCCAGCAAGCTGGGCCAATTCCCTAAGGTGACTCCTCCTGTGGCCACCTGAGTGTGAGCACCAAGGATGGAGCAGGAACAAGCAGCTCCGTCAGGAGCAGCCTGGGACTCTCTGCATTAAAGAGGTCAGGGAAGTCCATGGAAAATAAGCAAAGGTAAGCCTGGGCTCAAACCTGGAGCAAACTGCAACAGAAGTAGTGCTTTTGAAGAGGCAACTAAAGGTTGAACACCTCTACGCCCCCAAACTAGTGGGTTTTTAGGGTGTGGGTTTTTTGTTGCTGTCTCAAAAGCGAGCCAACTTTTAGATACACACAGGGCTCTCCAATCACGCAGTGAACTCTTGTCTTCCTTCACCACTTCATCTCTCCAGCATCATCCTTCCTGTCCTATTGTCTCTACTTTTTCCTCTTCCTGTGATGCTACATTTTCCATATACCTTCCTCTCCCACAGGGTGACCCTGTCTACCCAGCCGCTCTCGCAGAAGCGGCCATCTCTCCATGGCTTCTTAACTACTTTTCATTACAAAGTAAAAGCAACTGAGGGAAAAACAGCGGGACAAACAAGGAGACCCATCCTCCCAAGATCACCACCCCAAGGGAATGGCCACAGAGGCAGGTGAGGCTGAGCTCTGCCCATGCTTCAGACAGGCAGAGCCCAGGACTCTGCCTGAACCAATCTGTAGAGCGCATCTGTAGCCTGTTTTCTAACCCTTTTTTAGGATGCAATTTTTCCAGGCAAAAAACTATGTTTCCACTGTCCCTGGTGCACTCTGGTTTAGTGCCCTACAAGAAAAAGGAACGTTGTCAGTGAGCTGTTGCATTGGAAACAACCTTTATTAGCTGTCTTTCAAATATTAATCCAAATAATTTAAGGTTCCCACACACACACTCCTGAGTGCTGTCAAGTAAGACCTTTTGCTGGCAACTTTTCTTAATCTAGAGGAAGTAGTAAGGGGTTGCTGCAGCACTGTGCAGCTGAGTGATGCAGATTAGAAACAAATAATTACTTCTTAAATTATTTTCCAGTATGGGGTAAAAAAAAAAGGAAGCATTCTGAAAGGTTTGCTGATCCCATTAAATTTTCTGTCTATCACCACTTAAACACTCGAATTCGTTAGGACAACATGCTGAAGTTGTGCATGTTTGTTGCAAGAGCAGAACCCACACACACTCCTGCACAAATCATAAAGCTACTCATTTAGACATAACTGAAGACATTTAGCAGCATTCTCACAGGACTATCATTTTCTTGCCTAAGCATGCCCGCTGTCAGAGGGCCCTGAAAACACCCGGTAGCCATCCATGACACATTCATGGCTGAGGGCTTCTATCTTCTGCTATTGTAAGTGATGGAGTCTCTCCAGACTAGTAAGGCCTATTACCAGTGACTCAGGCACTAGGAATACCTCCGTATCCAGTTCCGACTCCTGAGGCTGGAATGACACGGTATTTTAGTCACCCTCAGTCCAGTTCACGTGACAGACATCAGCAAACACAGCCTGTCCTGTCAGCCTGCTTCTTTCCTAAGGAAGCTCTCACGTTCCTAGAGACCTAGAGGTCTTTTGGAAATGCTCTGGAATCACTAAGGAAGATCCTCAACCCTAAGTAAAATCTTTCAGGTTTGACAAGAAGACTCCGCATCCATCCTGCCCAAGCCCCAGGATGCAATCTTCTGGTTATACTGTGGGGTGCAAGCTATAGCCAGCTCCGCTCTCCTAATTTATCTTGTGTCACAGCAGCAGTTCACAATGTCTCAGGAGAAGGTGATCAAGCAAAGGAGCTTCCTTTCCCAAAATACATTTGACAGAACTCGCCAGTCCAAGAACATCCAACACAGGCAGACTATTTTTTAAACCGTCCTCTGGCCTCTTCTGCTGCTCTGACTAAACTCAATAGCTTAGAAAGCTGAAGCTGTGTCAAAAATGAGAGTTGGAGGGAGCTTGTATGTTGGTTTGATGGTGTTAGAAGGAGAAAGGAACCGAGATGTTCNAGCTCCTAGAATTTCTTCATACCAGCAACAAACGGCTTGTGAGATCTGAGTAGATCAATGCCTTCCAGCCTGTTTCACCGTTAGAGGAACCTCTCCATCCTCCCCTCCCAGGACAGCGGACAAGGCTTGCTCAGGACATTCCTTGTAGTGGTGGTGGTGACCACTCTTGTGCACAAAAAAAATAACGCAAAACCTCAAACCTATTCTTCTGATGTAATATAGATCACGGAATGTATCATCATGATAACGTATCTTTGTTTCCAGCAGAGGTTAGAGTGGAAGATTTGCATCATAAGTAACATCAGATACGTGACTTCTTGGTCTGCATAGGAAAACCAAAGCAAGAATTGTTATCTACTAGGTTGTAGGTTCCATGACAGTTCTGGATGCCTCATGATCAGAGGTGGACAACTGCACAGGCAACTAGTCAACATCAACAGAGCTAGATTAGTTGGTAGATTCTGCTGTTTACCTGTTTAGCACGCAAAATAGTGCAACTTTCACGGAAAACTCACCCGTTGAATTCCAAGCTAACTTCCTGGAACTAGCTCAAAGTAAAATACCCAGTTCCAGAGGAAGAAGAAAAGCAAAACTTCTATTTTTACACTACTGAAGACTCCAAAGCAACCTGAAATGTCATCAGTCACATTTCACCTGCTCAGGTGCCTTGACAAACCTTCTCCACACATTATTTGCTGATCAGATTCTATTTTCCCCTCACAATACTAAATCTAATTACTAAAACCTTCAGCCCAGCCAGCATGAATATACTGCAAGAAGTGCCACTGGGCCAGTGCATTTTGATTTCACACTTCTTGCCATATATTCCCACTGACTGGGCTGAGGGGTGTAGTAGTTAGAATGTCAGCTATCCCTTGGTCTTCTCAGATATTCTATTACTCCTAAGAATCTGGAGTAGAGGCTGACCTAAAACGCTGTTTCTGCAGGTGAGGAAACTGCTGCCTCCCTAGAGTTGAACTGAAGTAGTTGTCATCACACTCATGTCATTAGCACAAGCAAACATTCACTGACAAAATTCTAAAATACGAGGCTACAGAGGCCACATCCTGAGCTGACGACTGGATGATACAGGACAAGCACATGAAGAACAAGAGGGAAAATTTAAAAAATGTTTTTTACTGACTATGGTAATTTAAGGCAGTATTTCCTACTGATGTGTGGAGGATTACTCTGTGAGTTAGTTCAGGAAACTGTCTTCCTCTGAGAGCATAGTAAACAAGAAACAGCATTGTCAAAAAAACAGCAGCTGATGAACTCGTCTCCTGTGCCTCATCGGCCCACAGTTCACGCTGTACATGCCAAGGTAGAACAAACTGTAGTTCTGGTGAAGTGTGTTTTAAGACAAAGCAGATGCACCTGTATCAGACTGCAGTTATTCAGTCCAGATGACACATACTAGCTAAAAGAAAGAGCATGTGGAGAGGCAGAGGTGTTACCTGTGGGCAGAGAGGGAAAAGCATCCACAGAATAAAAAAGCTCCTCGCTGTTTTCGCAGCTGTGCGGCGGCAGAAAGGGCTCTGCTAGGTCACAAACAGAGGGCAGGTCCAATACGCTGCTCTCCTCCGAGTGGCGACTTGGTGACGTCTCTTTTCCTTCCATGGTCCCGCTGCAGCGACACAAATACAACTAAGCTGGATTTTTACAGCATGGGAATCTAAGCAGAAGTCAACACAAATGATCTGGCATTTCTGCACTGCTTTACGAGCTGAGAGAAGTTGTTCTAGCTTATTTCTAATTCATTGACAAAAATCAACAGCAAATTTAAAGATGTAAAGGAAGAACAACAGCAAAACACATAGACAACAGCCCTCTGCCCAAAGTAGGATACCCAGGAGTCCACAACAAATCTCGGTTTCCTAGAGGCTTCCGAGAAGTACAGACTCAGTCCCCAGAATTAGAAAGCTATGGAGTAATATATAATATATCCTTTCAGGGTATATTACATGTGCAGTTTAAAAGGAAACATGTTCTACACAGGTCCTTTCCACTGATATTTCTAGAAGTCACAAATTAAATGCACCCTCCTGGCTCTGCTCATCAAGTTCATCGTGCTCACCAGCAGAAGGAAAGAGCATCTTAAAATTTAGCAGCCTCAATCTCACAGGGATGGTGAGGATTTCCTGGTGTGGAGACACCAGGGCAGCTGTGTTGTATAGCCTGTGCACAGCACTCTGGAAAGCTGTGGGTGAAGCATCTCCACCTGCCAACACCTTCTTCTTAAGCTCCCTCAACTAGTCCTCCACCACCACAGAGGGCAGGAACACACATCTGAGTGGAGACCAGGACAGGGCTGGTGCCACCCAGCTCCAGGACCACAGTGGGCAGGGAATCCTTTTGAAAAAGTGAAACTAAAGTGTTCCAAGTCCAGCAGCTCCACAAGTGTCTGGAGCAGGAGAGAAGTGAAAGATAAAAACTCAGTGGGGAAGGAGCTCACAAAATGACAGGTAGGAATCCTTGGGCTGAATCATGATTAGCACTGACTCAGTAACAGGGACTCTGAAGGAAAGACATCTGGAAGGAAAGATGCAGAAAAGCCCCAAATACCCTCTTTCTACCTGATACCTCTGCCTTTGGCTGCCCTACACAATCCCTTGTGAAGCACAGGAGACTCTTCACTAACAGTAAAGGCTCTGAGCAGAGCACTATTGCACTCCAACAACAACAAATAGAGGAGGAACTGACCCAGTTCTTACTGCAAGTCCTTATACCAAAAGGACTTGCAGGCAGGAGCTTCACTTAAACACACACTGAGCACCGATGATGAGACTGGGTGGGGTAAATGGAACCTGACATTGTGGTTTTCTATCCCTCACTCAAGGAAGACATGAAGCTTGGCATGGTAAGAAACATGGGGAAGAGCATTTCTTGTGAAACGTGGATTTAGCTCCCAGCTCTTACAGAGACTCCAGATTCTGTGCAAGTTTCTGCCTTCATCTGTTTTGTCTACTTATATGCAACAGAAAAAAAAGCAGACTGTGGCTATCCACGCTGCACCCTCCACCAGCTGGATCCTTCTGCTATTTTGGTAAAGAGGGACAAGACAGAGGAACCAGATCCAGTGGTCAGGTAATGGCTTGGGACCCTGAATGCTCACATTTATTTCCTCTTCTATAAAATGAAGAAGGCAACACACTATCATGTCAGGGGTATCGCCAGCAAGGTATTGCAGCCACAGGGGCCAAAGAAATCCCTAGAAGGGATTAGTACTAAAAAAAAAAATAAAGTAAATACTCTATGCAGACATTTTTTTAAAAAAAAACAAAAACAAAACCAACCAACCACCATTCCTTAGGTGCTTCTGTGTTGAGTAAACTTGTAGGCAAGATGCACCTCTGACCTTTGCAGAATGCCAACTCACTAATGAACGGAGTGGAGATGTTGGCTGTGATACGGGAGGAGACCAGCTGCCTTGCCTTGGAGAGACAAACAAGGTCAGTGCATTTACAGAAAGTTTCCAGGGAAAAGAGTGGAAGGCTAAAACCAAAACAAAGTACACAACTCTCTTTCCTCCAACAGTCACTCCAGAGGGAAGCTTCTCCTCCATTGCTCTTTGTATCCCAAAAATACAGATGATCTATGCATAAGGAACACAGAAAAGGAGAAACTTTCCTCCACTACTTGATTTGTGCTACTTTTTAAGTACACAAATATTTTAGAGAACAAAACTGCCTATTTCAGTTCTCGCTCTGGGGAAAAAAAAACCCACACCAAAAACCCAACCAATCCCACCCCTCCAAGACCAAGTCAGAGATTATAGCAAGAGCAGCTGCTGGTGCCCTACCACAGCACCTTAAAGCTATCATTGATACGGGCTGCTATGATCCTGCCTGTCTGCCAGCTGCCTGTGCCCACCTCTTTCCTCATTATTGCCATGACAGGGCTAACAATACATGCAGCCATGTGATTGATGATCAGGTTCAGAGAATCCCTCAGATCAGCTCAGTCTAGTCCTCCTAAATCAAGTATACAGCAGTCCTACGCCCAAAACTGATGGTGAGACTTGGGAGGATAAGCAAGACTTTAGCTCAGCCTTCAGGCATGTGAAAGAGACTCTCTAACACTTCTGTGCCGTACCTGGGAATAGCACTGATGCAGTAGCAGTTCCCTTGGCCAGAGTCTGGGAGCAAACAGTCTGCTACTCCTTCAGGATCACCTTCTTCCGTCACGGTTTGTCAATCCCAGCTCGCTGGAATGAAACAAACAGGTCAGTTACATGCTTTGCATCAGCTGATTGGGCTGACGGATGGTGTGACCTTTCAAATCACATATGCCAGCTGATGTCAACAGTCAGTCATCACACGAAACAACCAGTGGTACATCTGGTACAGAAAAAAGTTTTTTTCTAGGAATCAGAAACAGCACATCTAGTAATGCCCTCCAAACATTTGAGAGCAGGGGAGATCTCCTGAAACAAAGCCCAGATTTTCTTTACAAGAAGCTACCAGATGGGTTGTTTATTCAAAACCCATCAAGCAGAGAAGCAAATTACAGCTGGCATCCTTCTCTCCCTCTTGCAGAGGAGCAGGTATTTCCCAAACAGGTTTATCTAGCAGTGACGTCAACACTGATAGCCTGCACTGCATCAAACCTTGACCAGGATATGTGTTTTAAGAAGGCCACATAACTCAGAGCAAGCCACAGGCCCAAACCCAAATCCTGTTTCCCACCCTCTGCCATTACCACATCAGAGAGCAACCAGGATAAACGTACTTCCAGGACAAAACTGGATTTTCCTCTAGGCCACCCTCGACCAACAGCACTGTGTTGCTACTGGGAGTTCCTCAAACACAGGCTGCTGGTGCTGTGCAAACACGCTGGGTCGACGGTGCGCTGTGGGACATGCGACGGGCACATCAGCGCCACAAGGTGTTGGCCTTACCAGTTGCTCTGCTCACCTGGTTTTGGGGGGGCGCAGGAGAGGGATTTCTCTTCCTCTCAGTGCTTCTCTTTTTCCCAGTATATCTTTCCCCTTTTCCTGCAAGCAGAGACATGCATTATTATAAGAACCGCTCCCTCGGCAGTGAAGGGAAGCATGATAAACACATAGAATCATCAAATCGTCAGGGTCGGAAGGGACCTTGAAGATCGAGTTCCAACCCCCCTGCCATGGGCAGGGACACCTCCCCCTAGAGCAGGTTGCCCAGAGCCCAATCCAACCTGGCCTTAAAAACTTCCAGGGATGGGGCTTCCACCACCTCTCTGGGCAACCTGTTCCAGGGTCTCACCACCCGCATGGTGACCTCCCAGGCCTGCTGAGAGCCAAGCCCTCCCCCAGAGCCAGAAGGCCCTGTGGCCTCGCCACGGCGATCGCCTCCACACCCTCGCCACTGTCTGAGGAGAAGAACCGGCAGCAGCACCTCACAGACAGCAAAAACGTCGGGGAGGGGAGTAGGGGGGCAAGCCAAAAGCGCGCCGGCGCTGCTCCAGGCCGTAGTCCCACAGCCCCCCCTCTTTCCGGCTGCCCGCGGGGAGACGACGGGCCCGAGTGGNGAGGAGCAGCTGAGGGATCTGAGGTTGTCTAATCTGGAAAAAAAGGATGCTCCGGGAAGAGCTCATTGCTCTCTACAAATACTTGAAAGAGAGTTGTAGCCCAGTGGGGTTCAGTCTCTTCTGCCACATAGCAAGCAGTAGGATAAGAGGAAGCGGCCTCAGGTTGCACCAGGGGAGATTTAGGTTGGACATTGGGAAAAGTTTCTTCACCAAGAGGCTTGCTGAGCATTGGACCAGGATGCCCAGGGAAGTGGTGGAGTCACCATCCCTGGAAGTATTTAAATGGCAACACATTGCAAGAGAGGACGTCTGGAAGAAGGAAGTACAGTGCTAGTTAAGACAGACTCAAGTTGTGCAAGATGAGAGCCGAGTTCTGGTGCACTTTGGGTCTGTTCTTGAGTCACATCATGCTTTTGTTTTAGGGTCAGGGAATGGTGATGCAGAAAGGCTCTTTGCAGGGAGGAAATGGGGACCCACAGAGCCCTATGTCTAAATCCATGCTGCTAAAAGCTCAAGCAGAACAAGAACATTAGTGTTAGCATCCTAAAAAAGCTTCTCTTCAAGTGGATTCAAGCAGCAGCAGATACAAAGGGGGTGGCCCAAAAAAGAAAGATAATAGAGGGGTAGGAGCTACATGGTGCTTATGGATATGGTTTAGTGGTGGACCTGGCAGTGTTGAGTTAACCTTTGGGCTTGATCATCTTACGGGTCTTTTCCAACCTAAATGATTCTGTAATTCTACAAGCCTGTAATTTAATTCTCTGACTTCAGAGGGGAGAGGTATTGAAACCACCTCCTCTCATCTGGCAAGGCAGCAGCAGGGCTGCCAGCATCATCACCCTGTGCCTGGCTTACGGGTTTTGTCTCAGCCCACTCAGGACTTGGTCATTTTACACTGCCGCTGTACAAGCCCCAACCCAAGGCACAGCTTAGAAAAGCCCTGAGCAGTGGTCAGTGTATGGCTGTGCTAGGTCCACGGGGTTGAAACATGGTAGCGGAGCCCTGAGAAGAAACAAACACAATTCTCACCTGAAATGTTGTTTTGCCAATTACATGGCCTAGCAAAAAGTAAGCAGCCATCAGCAGAAAGCATAAACAAAAACTCACACAGGTTTTATTATCTACTTCTGCAGACCCCAGAGATGACAGAATGGCCAACAACAGGGGGAACCAAGGAAGCAATAAACCCACTCACTGTGGGTGACACAACAGAAGCAAAGGCAAACTGAGCCAAAAATACAACAACATAAGGAGACATCAACCCTGCCCCATATCCCAACAGAGCCAGGCACAAACCAACCAGACAAATACCAGAAAGATACATTACCCAGGCCATTACCTTCATTATCCTTGACTCTTTCATTGAGTCCACAAAACTCCTTCTCACAAACCCCTCCAGCAGCAGCTGAATAATGAGCTCTACTGGCCTTTTATCTCCACCCTCTAATCCCCACCTCAATGGCAGCTGTTTCACATTTCTACTTTAGTTCTCAGCATTTCAGGTGTGCTTGGCCTGGCCTCCCCTCCTGGCTGGCCCTCTTACAACAGAGGGGACCATCCCTCATATCAAGGTCTGGTCTGACACATGTCCCCACCACTCAACACCTCCTGGGTGGCAGCCAGCAGTGGAGCTAAAAGTTCTTCTTGGTGGCAAACACAGAGGCCAAGCCAGTCCTGCCCTCGGTTACAGGAGGAGGCACCTGGGCAGACTTAGGCCCTTTTACCTGGTTGTGAAATTCATCCAGGTGTCAAGTTCACTCCAGGGCTCGGGGTTCAGACCCCAGCACTTCAGATGTAAGCAGGTGGGTAGTGCTATGAGTGTTCCTCCTAGGGCTTGTATGGAGGTCAAGGAAATATGAGGAAAGTCAGCTGCTGTGCACCAAGGGTGTCCACGCTCTCCCACGTGGCTCTGAGGAGTTTTACAGGCAGCACAGTGGAAACATCGCAAACCCTGCTGGGAAACAGGATACAAACTACACCAAATTTGGGGCATACACATCACTTCGGTACATGGCACAATCGCCGTGTGCTGTGACAACTGTGACAGGCGTGGTGACAAGGACCCCAGCGTCAGTCACGGGGAAGCGACACAGACATCCTGACCTTCTTAACAGGGATGCATCAAATGCTTCCTGATACATACCAGATGCTTTCCCAGCAAAGAGAAGATACTGCAATGCTGCTGGAGAGAGCCTGTGTGGCACAGCCAAAAATCCCAGGACACCACTGCCAGCGGAGGTCAGGGAGCAGCCCCTTTTATTGTCTGGGCAGGCAGTCAGGGAGGAAAGCTGGTGGCCGGCCTGTGGGGGAAAAGTGCTGCCAGAGGAGAACTGGCTGCAATTCTTGGCATGCACGCTGCCATTGACACTGGGAAGGAGCTGGTAGGAGCTGGGCCACGAGGATGATCAGAGGGCTGGAGCACGTCTTCTATGAAGACAGGCTGAGAGAGTTGGGGTTATTCAGTCTGGAGAAGAGAAGGCTGCGAGGAGACCTTCTGGTGGCCTTCCAGGATCTGAAGGGGGCCCACAAGAAAGCTGGGGAGGGACTTTTTAGGATGTCAGGTAGTGACAGGACAAGGGGGAATGGATCCAAACTAGAGGAAGGTAGATTTAGATTGGACTTTAGGAAGAAGTTCTTCCCCAGGAGGGTGGTGAGACCCTGGAACAGGTTGCCCAGAGAGGTGGTGGAAGCCCCATCCCTGGAAGTTTCGAAGGCCAGGCTGGATGGGGCTCTGGGCAACCTGCTCTAGTGGGAGGTATCTCTGCCCATGGCAGGGACACTCAATGATCTTCAAGGTCCCTTCCAACCATGATGATTCTACGACTGTATGATTCTCTGGTAGTTGTTTCCAAGAGCTTTTGGACTGCAGAGTTGCCTTGTATTTGCAGCCTCCCTTCAGCCAGGCTTGAGCTTTTGGGGTCACCGCACACATAGAGATGCAAACCTAGCTACCTCCTGGGCTGTAACTAAACTCAGACACTGCTTTAGTGCCAGACTGCCTCTTGCCATTCACTGTCTGTCCCCAAGTGCTATCCATCCCTTTGAGAAGTGGGATGGCACCTTTTCTATGAGTTGGAAGGCAGCACCCTACGTGCTTCATTTCCTTGCAAGGAGCGTGGCTGGAGCTGAGCTGGAGAATGTAAGACATCAGTGGATCTGCTACAGGAGCACATGCAATATTACTGCATCCAGAAACCAGCCATCTCTCTCCTTTCACCCCATTGGAGCATCCCAAGTCTCAGCCATTAGAAAAGTTCTGGCAGTGAGGAACACCACTGCTGCCTCCTGGAAAAGCAAGGAGCTCCAGCAAGCAGAACTGACAACCCACACCGTATAGTGACTGGTCCAGATGCACATGCATCCTTGCCATGGACTTCCTCAAGAAAGGAACATTTAAAAAACTTGCCATCAGGGGAGTTTGGGTTTGATACTGGTCTTGTATATAGTTGTATATATTCCATATTATTATTTTTCCATTTTCATTGCAGGGGTCAGCACACCCGGAGTGCAGGGGATGAGCCTCACCCTGGGAGAACCACCTGCCTGATCATGGTGTCTCCCCTGCCAGGTAAGTACGTCACCGTCACCACTGATGTTGTGGAGCAGGCACCGGGAAAGTCCCAGACAGGGCCCAGCAGCAGATGGGAACCGTGTTCAGGAGCTGGATTCTGGTACTGGATTCGGGAACACTCCGATCAGGATTGAAGGCAGAACAGAGTCCTCCTTGGATTCCAGCCGCTGAAGGAAAGAGGAAGAATCCGAGCAAGGACCCAGAGCAAGAGCCTCCAGCAGCTGAATATGGTGTCTATGGGATGGAACACCCTAGTTGGACACCTGTCTGTCCACTCCTTGCAGGTGCAGCTTTTACTGTCTGCACCCCCTAACGTGGTACACAGGATCTAGCAGTGGCCTTGGTCTGCACCCCAATCCCTGGCACTAATTCTAACCATGGAGCGTGATCCCTGCCAGAAGCAGCCACTGCCTGAGAAAACAGGCTGCTAACTTCAGAAAGCGCAGTTAGTTAAAGGAACTGAGCTGAAAGGTAAAAATCACTGAATGGAATTGTTCTATTCTAACTCAAACCAGGACACCCTCCTCTCCCTCACTAGAAGGGAATGGTCCTGTGCCTTCCTGATAGAGCAGTGCACTGCTCTCATCTTCCCGCTGTTGTAATCTACATTCTTTACCTTGATTCCCTATGGACTGCATTATCAGCAAAAAGATTACCTTTGTCTACAGTATTTAGGGCAAGTCTGTAAGTGCGTATTATGCTGCTCCTTTTTATCAGTCAGTTGATGTTCACACAGGACAGAACGACACCGGCAGCTGTGCCTGCAGCTGGTTAAAGAGGAAGGTACACTAGAGCAGAATTAAACCCCACACTTGACATTTACTAAAGATCAAATTAATGAGTCACACACAGGGAAAAAGGAAATGGATGTTCCGCCTAGTGCAGCTCTGTCGCAGGGTGAGTTTTCAGAGTATTGACAGTCTCAGGGCCAGAGTCTTAAGCTGTAGAATTTCATGTGTATCTGCTGATTTACCATCTTCAAAACTTGATATGAAGAAAAAAACTGTCTTCATAAAGAGCAGAACTAGCAAGTTTGTGTCTTCTCACTGTCACGCCACAGGAGAGCAGCTCGGATCTACTCACTTCCTTCTTTCACAGTAGCTAGAAGTGAATTCAGTACATGAAAACAGAGTAACAGCTGAATAGCTTCTATTCAGCAAGAAGTGCCCAGGGCAGAAGGAATGCTAAGGAGACACAAACAAGGTTGATTTTCCCACTGTTGAATTATACAAAGATTGTTCTGTTGTTTGATAGAAATGATTAAACCAAAGTTTGTAGTCTGGATGCTTAAGTGTCTTGTGTTCGATTCCTCTCAGCGAGCTAGCCCCTCGGTCTCAAAACTGAAAGCAAGAAAGAACATCAGTCTATTTAAATCTATTATTTGCATGGGTTTAACTTCCCAGCTTCTAGAGACTGTTACTAAAACAGATGGAGGATCAGGCTGTACTGGGTTCCCATTCTGAAGATCCCATCACATCCTGCAGACAGTGCTTCAGTGTCCTTTGCTCAGGAAAAACCTCTTGCAGTTACCCCAGGAATGAGTGTTTGCAGGTTTCAGGCAAGCCAATGTGAGAATCAGCGATTTGGACTCACGAGATGAGAAACTGGTACCAGCAACTCATCTTCCAGACCAGTGAGGTTTGCTGGTGGTACTGCAGAGAGCAAAGGGCAGAGGAAGGCTGGAAGAAAAGTTCTTTTCTACCACCTCATAAAAGGTAAGACACCTGGCATTCCCATGTACCGGTCTGCATGATCATCATCCCTTCACCTATAGCTGTGTCCTTTGTGTGCACACTGTAGTACAGCGTGGAAAGTGCAGCTCAGCTGCAGATGCAAAAGGAGTTTACCTGAGAGTCCAACGGAGGCCATGAGGATGATGAAGGGACTGGAGCACCTGCCTTATGAGGAAAGGCTGAGAGCCCTGGGGCTGTTTAGTCTGGAGAGGAGAAAACTGAGAGGGGATCTAATTAATATGTATAAATATCTGAGGGCTGGGAGTCAAGAAGGAAGTGACAACCTCTTCTCACTTGTGCCCTGTGACAGGACAAGGGGCAATGGATTCAGGCCGGAGCACAAGAAGTTCCACCTCAACATGAGGAAGAAATTCTTTATTGTCAGGGTGACAAGAGCACTGGAACAGGCTGCCCAGAGAGATGGTGGAGTCTCCTCCTCTGGAGACTTTCAAGACCCATCTGGATGTGCTCCTGGGTGACCTGCCCTAGATTCTTTGATCCTGCTCTGGCAGGGGGGTTGGACTTGATGATCTCCAGAGGTCCTTTCCAACCCCTAACATTCTGTGATTCTGTGAAGAGACATAAAACCTGCATTATGACAGCAGACAAACCTTCAAGCATCTCCAAGCTCCCTGGTCTAGGTGTATTATCCATCCTGATTCCTAGCAAGGCCAGACCGCAGCTAGCATACTTGTGGGAATATACTTGCTTACCTGAAAGAAGTCCCAAACGATAGTTGTGCAACACTCCCAAAAAAAGGGCTTGGTTGCCCTAAAACTCATTGATTTATCCAGCTCTGTTGGATGGTCAGATGAAGGGTGTTACTAGTCCATCCAGATTTGCCACAGTTAAGTTTCCAGGACCACCTAGAAAGAAATTGTGTGCTTCGTGTTTTGCCACATCAAAGGCAACCACTCAAACCAGAAAACCTCCCTCTAAAGGGTCAGTTCCACTTCAACTGAAATACAGTAAGGTCAACATATGAGCTACCCTACTTGTCTTTCTCATGCATAGTCAAGTAGGCATCTACCAAGTTACCCCAACTCCATAAACTGTTCTCTGGTAACTGTAATTCTCTTCAAGACAGGTTAGGGTTACTAACAGCAAACAGTTGTCTGCATTACAAAAAGCGAGTCAGCCAAGCATCTGAAAAATTCGTGGCCTTCTCTTCCCTGGCCATAGGACAAATAATGAGTTTTGCTTCTTCCTTCAGTAACTGGGAATTTAAGCCTTTTGCTTGCTGCAATCAACACCCTAAGGTACAAGAAGTTTCAAAGACCAAATGTTACTTCTTCTGTACTACATGCCAGTAAATGGACTTTTTTTTTTTTTTTTTTTTCCCTCTCAGGAATCTGTTGCTCTGGGTCTGCCAGCATTATCTGACTTTTTAAGGTGTCCCTTCTATACTCAACATGAAGCCGTGGTAGCCAATTCATGTATTAATACTATGTCTTGGAATTTTGTCATTTCAGGAGAAACTTACTTTCTCTTTAAAGAGTAGATTTCTGTTGCAAAGGCTTGAAAATGTGAATGTTGAGGAGCAATTTTTTTTTCCTTACAATCTTGTCCCAAATTGTCTCTCTTTCCTTTGAAAGCCTTTGCTGGGATGGGTGAAGAAGCATAGCTCCTACCCCTCTTATATTATCTTTCTTCTTTTTTGGGCCACCCCCTTTGTATCTGCTGCTGCTTGAATCCACTTGAAGGGAAGGGTTTTTTAGGATGCTAACACTAATGTTCTTGTTCTGCTTGAGCTTTTAGCAGCATGGATTTAGACATAGGGCTCTGTGGGTCCTCATTTCCTCCCTGCAAAGAGCCTTTCTGCATCACCATTCCCTGACCCTAAAACAAAAGCATGATGTGACTCAAGAACAGACCCAAAATGCACCAGAACTCGGCTCTCATCTTGCACAACTTGAGTCTGTCTTAACTAGCACTGTACTTCCTTCTTCCAGACGTCCTCTCTTGCAATGTATTTCTGTTTAAGTTTCCACACCCACACTCTTCCCTTGCATTCGTGCTCACCAGGGACTTTGTACTTCCTAATCACTCTGCCCGTGACACAGCTCCTGCCCGATGGCCATCCGGCACTTCGCAGCCCTGACGAACCAGCGGAGGCATTTGGAATCATACAGAAACACAGAAAGAACAGAGATATTTGGAGTAACAGGACAGGTCTTAGCTCAGCTCAGTTCTCTTTGCCTTTGAGGCAAAATAACCCTTTAAGCATCGGTTTATCCTCTGTTGTTTATCCCCTTTCATTCTGATTTCTATTCTATGAGCTGAGAAATCGACAGTCTTTTCAGCTTCTTAGGCACCGTACACACCAACCAGCTATTGGAATGAATCCCTTCATTCTGGCAGAGAGCACGCCTCTGCCTTTCCAGTTCTTGTACTCCTGGGATCTGGATAGAAATTGTTACAGCTGGAACTACATACATCTACACGTCTATAAATACCCACCGAGGATTTGTCATGTTCTCACGCTGTTAGGCCTTCAGGGATTTTCCGAAAGATGCTTCCAGCTGCTCTTGAAGTAAATAGTCCCAGGAGAACAGGAAATAAAGTCTGCCTTCTCGACTGGATTTTCCAGTGCCTAATGTAGTATTGAGATCCAGCAAGAAGCATCAACTGCAGTGTTGATGCACTCCTCTCCACTAAAGGTCCTCCAGTGCTTAAGAGCTGAGCCACGTCCAGTGCCTTTCTACACTGCTAGGGTCTCTCCCCTGCCTAGTAATAGACTTTGTTACAGGAAGCACATGAGCTCCAAGATCGTTACTTACCTCTCAGATTTGATCAGAGAGTTCAAAAGCAATTTAAGATGAGCACATCCATATTGGCTTTGTTTCTCCCAGGAGCCAGGCTCAAAATAGAGAGTCATGTCTTGTATCTAAAAGGCTGGTGTCCTGCAAGAGGGGTTATGAGGAAAAGAGTGAAACTGAAGGCCAGAGAGCATGGACTGCTGGAAGGAAATCATCCTCTGCTCACATACAACATCATCTGCTCCCCCAGCAGTTCTCTCCACTGTATTGCTTCAGGGAGCTGCTAACTAGTTTTTGCAATTGTCAGCGTATCATTTTAGTTTGACTGAGTTCTCAGTCATAAGGCATAGGGTTAGCCATGGCTTTGATACTAATTTTCACACGTCAACTCTAGGAGAGCATTTTTATCACTGAAACTGGAGGCTCCATTCTGATCCTGGTCAGTGTATCTTGATTTGAGATCACGGTCTCATTACCTGCCCCATACACTATAGCCGGGCAGGTTGAAGCTTTTGGGGTTTCTTTTGGAGTAGTTACACATATTCCTATGATTTCCTTTTATGAAGTTATGGCTGCTGAAGTCTTGCTCTCTGCTAAGGTCCATTCAAGAAATTGCCACTTCAAGTGCCTACATCCTTGTCTGAGTCACTAAAGAGCTAAAGAACTAAAGGTCATCAAAAGGCAGGCGTGTATCAGCGCCCCTACGTAAAAGGGACACTGCTGTGCCCTAACTATCTGCAGAGATGGAAAGAGGCAAGGAAATGCTCAGAGAGCTGTTGGCTTCTAGTTCTTCTCCAGTACTCCACCTGGGCAGGGCAGGGCAGGGCAGGGCAGGGCTCTTTCCTCAGCTCTGAAATGCTCACAGAATCCTGCTGGTTTCCCTGAGGGGCCTAGGAGTTATGTAAGGAAGAAAGCAAAGGCTTCACTTCACTGCTACCTCTTTGCTTTGGGCTAATCAGCAGCAAGAGAGTGGTTTGGGGCCTTTGTCTTCTGAGCTGTCAGCAGAGTAGAAGCACAATGGAAATTGTCCCCCAGCCTGGAGACAAGAGGAAAGCAAAGCTAATTCTGGCAGAGTGATACATTAATCCATAAACTGATCCTCCCCTCAGCCTGTGGCAGCCTTCAGCTTTCTTGCAAGTGTTCACACGAGCTACCCTGATCTGGTGTCACCAACACTGAGAACATGCTGTTGTACAATGAAGCTACATGACCGCCTCAGAAGGAACACCAAACTATCAATCACACCCACCTCCAGCTTCGATCCTCACAGCTCCAAAAGCCCCCACTGCTACCGAAAGATTTAAGACAACAGTGTTTTTTGTTTAAAGAGATTGGAGCCTTGGCTTTAGGCTGGCATTTCTGGTGTCCTCCTAGTTGCATCTATTCATAGCTTCCAATTAGTTTACAGAGCCCATCCTGTCATACCTTTTGGAGCCTGAAGAGCCATTGAGGTTCCAGGAGTGATACAAACCCACTGCTGCTCAGCCTGCTTTTCCACTCCCAGTGCTGACAGTTTGGGAGAGGGAAGACAAAAGCTTTGGACTTGGGCAGAGGCAGAAGAACCCCAGAAGGCCTCTGCCCTGATGCAGCACGGTTTCATACGCTGTGTTCCTGAGCTGGAGGCAGCCTTGAATTCCTTGGGTAACAGCACTGGACTAAGACTGCCTTAGGCTCTGCACATCAGCAGAGACTCTGCCCTCTGGCCTAAGGCTTATTTACTGCCTAGCAAAGCTACACTGCAGATAGAGCACTGGTCTTTGTCCTTAGTCTCCAGACATAAGCTCTTTAGGAGAGCTCCCTCCCTAATCTGTTATTTTTAGATTAGCTATTTTTAAGAGATTGCTTGATGCCTACTTACTTGGAGGTTTTTCATGCTCACATTTCTCAGTATCGAATGCTCTGTTTTCTTTGGAATTACATTGCACCAGCTTATGTTCTACTGCCTGAATCACAGACAGAGTTGGACCTAGGCAGGCATGGAAACAGACATCTGTATTAAAAAAAAACCAGACAAACCAGAAATCAAATTATTTTTTAAAAAAGGGAAGGGAAGGGAAGGGAAGGG
>VWZK01010966.1:0-49320 GCA_013396935.1 Baryphthengus martii
GCCCGCCCACAGGGCTCGGAGCGAGCGGCGGTGCGCGCGGAGGGCCCGGGCTGGAGGACCTGCGGCCGGGAGGAGGTGAGACCAGGGTAGGACACCGTGCTTCGTGCAGGGTCCTGACCAAAAACAGGGTATTTTTTTTCCGCCACCTGAGGAAAAACAACCGTGTGCTGAATCGTCCCTTAGAAACGTCACTTGACTGAACTACGATTTCAGTTTTCTGGAGACCCAGACAACTTTGCATTCCTGTAATTCAGATGAAGTATTTTTTTAACAGCCTGGTGTGTTGTTTCAAGCATTGCTTTGGAGCCCATTTAAAATACACATCAAGTGCTCATCCTTACAATCTGAGCCCAACCACAGGGATGACCTCTGGTTCTGGACCTCTCATGATGAGGTGAGGTCTCACTGACCAACCACATAGCCCTGAGCCTTTTTCGGCCGCCCACGAGTCTTCTCTAAAGCCTTTCAGGGCTTCAAGCTAAGTTTGTATGCCTGTCACTATTTCAGAGTGCTTATTCAGATTGTAACAATTTATGGAAGTCATAGTTTAGGGTCAGGGCAGCCCACTAGACCTATAACAGATGCTCTCTATTAACCCTCCCTCCCTCCCCGAAGAGCAGAGAGAAAGGGAATAAGGGAGAGACTTACCAATTAGAAAAGGAAACTAGAACAGCTTTAATGAAAATGGAAAATAATAAGAATAAAATGGAATATATACAAATATATATATAACCAGTTTTGAACCCGAACCCAAACCCCCCTGATGGCAATTACATCATTGCAACCACTGATACTGTGGAGCCAGCACTGGGAAAGTCCCAGACTGGGCCCAGCAGCAGATGGGAACCGTGTTCAAGAGCTGGACTCTGGTACTGTATTCGGGAACACTCAGATCAGGATAAAAGGCAGAACGAACAGAGTCCTCCTTGGATGCTGGCCATTGAAGAAAAAATCCGCGCAGGGGCCCTGAGCAAGAGCCCCGGAGCCAAGAGCAACCAAGCAGCCCAGCAGCCAAATATGGCATCTATGGGATGGAATACCCCGTTGGGCAGTTTAAGGGCACTGATCTGTCCGCTCCTCCCCACAGGTGCAGCCTTTTACTTTCTACAACCCCCAACATGGTGCACAGGATCTAGCAGTGGCCTTGGTCTGCACACCAACTATTGAGCGTTATTACTGCTGGCAGCAGGCACTGGCTGTGAAAACACGCTGCTAATTTCAGAAAGTGCCGTTAGTGAAAGAAACTTAGCTGAAAAGTAAAATCCCTGAACAAAATTGTTCTGTTCTAACTCAAACCAGGACAATGGACATTATAGAGCAATTTATTCTCTCGTTTTAATGATGACAGCAAGAACTATCTTTCAGATGAACTCTGGCTAAGAGAAACAGTGAGGACAGGTTTGCCAGCAGCGTCCCTGTGGTAAATACAACGTTTTCCAGCTCTGTAGAGTTCAAAACCAGCTATGCTGGCCTCAGAGTCCAGGAGGCTATGTTTGGTAGTTCGCATCCACAGTGAAAGCGCTGGTGTGTACTATTCACCAGGTAAATAATAACTGTGCTGTGGACTTTTGACTGTTGGGACGAGAGAAATTGCTTATTGTGTGTAAGCCCCTAAAAAATGATCATTTCTCTACTCAGCACTACACTAGGCTATATTCAAACAAAACTGGAGGTGGAAAATCCTTCATCCTACATAAAAATGTAGGATAGGCTGCTGAATATCTTTTGGTAATGCCAGAAGTACTAAAGTTATTCAGAAAACCCTAAGATGGCGCAGCTAATAAAATCTTCAATTTCAGCAACATTTCTGTATCTCACTTCATTGCTGCCTGATTCTATACCGGTTATCCTTAAAATCCATGCCATTCAGCACTGTGCATTAATTCCATGCATGTATAAATAATCTATACATCTCTATATTTCCATATTTCATTTTCATCTCATGCACGTTATTTGTGTCTGCTTTAAAGCTCTGGTTTTGTTCTTTATAAAACAAAGTGTGCCAGTACTCATTTGTGGTTCCTCGCTTGAGTGTAGTACAAGATGCCAGTTCTTTCATCTGTTCAAAAAGGTATGTATGTAATGCCCAGTTTTAAAGATTTTAATGTGTAACTCTGGAAATGCTTTATGAAGTAAGGGAAGCAAAATTTACCCTTTCTATGAAACCGGGATGCAGGGAAGTGACATAATGAAGGTGCTGTAACTGCTCGTTAGCCAAACTAGAAATACAGTAGGAACTGGTTCTTAGTCCTGGCACAGCATTTGTGTGCAGTTTGGTCTGTTAAGTCTCCATTTGGACACTGCTGTTGTTGCTGAAGGTGTTGGGTCAAATCACAAAGCTATTATTTTTTTTCTTTTTTTTTTCTTTTTAGTAGCATTTTTGTGTCATCTCATTGATTGCATCCCATAGGAAACTTTTGCAGCACAACACTGTTTTTTCTTCTCATATGACCATGTGAGTTATGTTGTGAACCATATTTCAACATAGAATATAAATGAGTAATAAATCTCTGAATAAATGTACTTGAGCTAAAAGCTCACATGCCAGTAATTTCCGAGTAGCAGCTGTCTCATTTATTATCCAGAAATATGTCCAAGTGCCCTTCAGTAACCCCCAGAGCTGATCTGCATCTTTGCTCACTGGCAGGCTTAGAGGAAACACTGCGACTGACTGGCTACAAACATCAACTTCCGAAGTTGACGGGATTCCTACATTTTTTCTCATTTCTCAGAGTATTTTCTTTATATTAGTAAAACCCAAACGCTTTCCTGAAACAATGAAGATGACTCTCGCTGACTTCCCGTTATAAACCAGAACCTTCTCCATCTCTGCCCTTGAGGGCAACAGGATGGAAAGAACAGAGAGAAAGAGGAAAACAAACCCTGCTGCTGCGGCCAGAAGTTGTGGTTCTGAACAGCTAGCTTAGTTCTGAACATCTACGTGAAGTCCTCACACTGTCATCACACAGTGAAGAGGCTGTTGAACCTGATGTAAGAGCTCTCACCTTACAAAAAGGGGTTTCTCTGGGTGGTGCTTACTTCTTCAGCTGCACATCTGCCAGAAATGTGCCACTCGGTGAGAAAGTTACAGTTGTATCTATGGATTGCAGTGGACAAAACTTCCTAGCTGGCAGGTTCACTGCTCATGTGTTGTTGGGTTTTTTTACAATCGCACTGACATCTGTTAGCTCTGGAGTCAGCTGGATGTACACTGAGAACTACAAACATCACCTGAAGTCATACTGAAGCCAGTCTAAAGTTCATCAGTCTGAGGTCTACCCTCACCACCTTTGAGGGGTATGAAAGACATCTTGAGAGAAGGAGCCAGATACAGGACTCCTCTGCACCTACACTCTGCTATGTGGCCCAAAACACAATCTGAACTGTGCGCTGGCATGGGAGAAAGTCAGATGAAGCTCATCACAAGTTTTAAGATGAGAGGGACTCTCTGTGGGACCTGCTGCAGGGCAGGGACAAGTAAATTGCTGAGTCAACTAGATGCAGTTTGTGAAACAGAGCCACCCAAGTCAAACTTAAGCTAATCTGAGAATCTGCATTAGGCAACTAAGGCCCTTCAGAGAAGGATTTCCATTAAAGAAAACATCTTTCTCAAATCCTGAGCAGCAGGAAAAGGGTTGGGGTCCAGGACAGAGCCCGAAACAGACAGTAGGTGCTCTCTCTCCTTCAGGCTGTATAGCTGGTTGCTCAAAGTAAGGTAAGAACTGTTGCGACGAAAGCCAGAAACTGCTTCTGCTCTGCTGAGACACCTCAGTGGGGGGGTCTCTGCTCCTTTCCTGGGGAGCTGCTTTTAAGATGAGGCTTTTGCCTCCCACCTGAGCAATGCTGCAGCCACACCTGAGCCCAGCCGGGTACCGCATTGACGCAGCCCCCGACCCATGCATCTGTCATCCCAGCTTGACCTTGGATCTGCCACATCACCATGGATTTGCCTAGTGACTGGACTCTTGGTGGAACCTCCCCGCTATCACCAGAGCTGCCCTGCTCACCTTGCTCAGGGAGGGTGGGACTGAGCCAGGCTGATGAGGCACCAGCTTCCCCTTGCCTTGTCACCATGCTGGGCTCCTCTTTGGGGGGCAGCCGGCTGTCGCTGTGCCCTGGCACCCTGACCACGCCGATGCTGCCACAGAGCAGGGCAGAGATTCCTCTTCCTCGCTCCAAACACGTTTGTCTGAAGTCGGATAACAACGCCTGTCTTTTACACCAGCTCTAGCGGTGTCAGAGAGCAGGGCTGCTTTGCAAGGGAGGATGAACCAGGAGTAGAGGTGACCACGGTGCAGTCCTGTAGGTTCTGAGTGGGAACAGGTATGTAATAGTGGCTGGATCTAGCAACAGCTTCAGACACAGCAAGGTAGAGTCAGCCCAGGACTACCTTATAACGTGTCCAAAGTCCAACCAGGAGGCAGGACTAAAAATGAGACTACCTGCAATACAGGTTCACAGTCTGTGCAGGAAGACCAGTCTGTAGGTCAGGACAACAAGGAAACAGTACTGGACATGCACACCTACAGCATAGGCCAGCTCATGCCTGGATGTCCAGGCCCAGGGTGTGTGGGTGGAGGCCATTGCTGACGTTGGCCAGGGTAATTACAGGGCTACTAGTATACTCAGGGCCCTGGTAGCAGCTTCTTCTCCCATCAAGGTGTCTTCTCACCTTGCAAGTATCTGCCTTCAGAGGTGTACTTCTTGTAAAACACTCTTGTTGCTACTTGCGGTTGAGGGCCCAGGTCAGAGAAGAGTCAACAGGGCTACTTCAGGGTGATGCAGAGCCAGGGCAACGACATGTCACGAGCAGACATGACATGAAACCTAAGACAGACACAGAGGGGCATAACAAAGTCACAAAGCCAGGGCAGGGACATGGCATGAGCAAAATGGAGCTAGGCCATCACATAGAGCCAGGGCAGTTATGGAGCTGGTGCAGAAATGTGACATGGGAGACCTGAAGTGGGATGGGAATATTCACATCCCAATCATGCCCAAGGTCTATCCAGGAAAAAGGGCTACCTATAATGTGAGTCTGAGATCCACCCAAGAGACAGGGCCAGAAACAAGACTGGACATGAGATTACTGACAATTCAGGTTCATGGTCCATCAAGTAAGACTAGTCAGCAAGTCAGGACGGAAAAAAAGCAACGAATCCTAGCTCTGAAAGTGCTCAGTTCTCCAGCTCTAACATTAACTCTGGCCCTAACACACAGGAGAGTTTGGGACTTCACTTCTATCTCCAAATGTGCACTGAACGTAGACTCTTTCCAGACAGCATCCTCTTCCTAGCTCTCAGGCATGAGGAGGATACCAGTGGGATTCCAGTTCTGGAGACATTCAGTTCCCCAGTCCCCAAACCAACCCAACCCTCCTACTCTCCTGCTGAGCCTAAGGAGTCCCATACCAGCAAATATGTTGAACTCCACTCTCACCAAACATATTCTGTATTTCCCTGGGTTGAGATGGCTCCACTGAAATTTCCATAGGGTCCTACTCAGCCTGGAGAGCAAGGTGAGGGGTTGGCACTGTACAGAGCTCTAACTCAAGGGTTTTGAGCTAAGAAGAATTTGTGGATTAGGTGATCAGGCAACTGAGAGCTTTCAGGGCTGGAGCTGCACTGCAGTCCTGCTCAGTCCTGAGAGGCAGACTATGAGCTGTGGTGGAGATAGAGCTGTACCTCTGCATTTATTTGGAGCAAAGCATTGTCCAGCAGACCAGAGTCTGCCCTTACACAAAGAGTGTCCCTCTCCTGACCCTTTCCTATTCAAGAATTTCCCTATCCATCATCCTAGAGATTCCCAAACTCTCAGGTGAATGCATTTTGCTACAGAAAGAGACTTCTCTTTTATAGGCTGTTTTTCTTCTTCCCAAGCTATGCACTGTTGTGTCCTCTGCAGAACCCCCATACTCCGAAATTTTGGAAAACACTCATTTTTCTACAGGTCCAGCTTTTCAGCCCTCTGGTCCACTACAAGTGTAGATTGCCATTGTTGAGCCCACATTTCTTAGAAGCTGATGAAAAACAAAGGACCAAGAGTTGAGAGATCTTGCTAAAATTAAGTACATCTGGTCTCAAATACGACATTTGTGTGTACAGCTGTATGGAGGAGACAAGGATGAACATCTTGCCTTGGTCTGAGGAAGCCCTTTTGTTCCCTAGGGCAATGCTCTCATGACTAAACTGGGAGTGGGTGATAGAAAAAAGGTAGGTTTGGTTTTCCAAAGAAACTCTGGTTTTCCTGGTAGAATGGGGCTGCTCGCTAGAGCACAAAACAAGGTTGAGGGAGCCAAATGGGGTACTTAGGAGTATCACTGAAACCAGCAGCATCAGGACCCAGCAGTACCACTGACCTCTAACCAAACTGTGCTTTTGTTTGGCTTTCAAAGCCACACATTCGTTGCACCATTCCAGTCCCGAACGTGAAACAGAAACACAACTGCACAATTTAAACCCCTGAGCCCTTTCAAGGTCCTACTGGAAGAACTTGTCAGACAAGCTACAAGGGTCACCGAGCAGCATCTTGCTGCACCTGCTCCTCTGTAGTAAGTGAACCAGAAGAGAAGAGCTAAAATTACAGCAGAGCCTCTCTCGTTTAAGCTAAAGCAGCATTTTTAATTCCACCCCCCTAGACTCTCCCTTGATATTTAACTCACCCCCACCTACATTTTATCAGCAGGGGTGAGAGCATCTAGTGCGAAACCTCCTGCAAGACAGCTTGCTAGGCCTCTGGGGCTGGCAGGGCGCCCGAGGTGCTGTGGCGCTCATCGGGACGCCCGGGCTGNCGAGGCCTCGGCGGCGCTGGTGCACCTGAGCCGCGGCGGCGCGGAGGTAGGGGGGCTCCCCGGCACCCCCGCGGGGGAGTGTGTGCGGAGCCGGGTGTGACAGGCTTCTCGGGGCGGGGGACGAGCTGTGTCTTCCCCGTCTCTTGGCTCCGCGCAGCAGCCGAGAGACGCCCGCCTTGGCCTCCTCCCCTCCGCTCTGTTCCGGGACGCGGGGCCGGCCATTCTGTGGCTGCCGCTGTTTGCGGGATCGCAGCTCTTTCCGCTTCACGTTACGAAAGCCGCTGCACGTGACGAAGCCTATTCAACCATAAGTTTTATCCTTATTTTGCCCCCTCCCGTATTCTTCATTCACCTCCCCACCCCAAAGACGTGAACGTCTCCCCGGCAGGAGCAGTTGCCACACGCAGGTGGCTGAAGCAGGGAGCGAAGAGTGGTGGGGAGGCCTCGCCCTGCTCCTCTGCCCCGACAGCCAGCCCCGGGCTGCAGGGACCTGAAGATCAGACCTGGTTATAATTCTTGAGCTACTGTCCACTCGCTTTTCCAGAAGTCAGGCACTTGCCCTCGCTCGGGGTCACCTGCTTGTTTTCCGACTGCTGTTCTGGGCTGCTTTATGGATGGTTTCTTGGAGAAACCTGGACTGGGATGTAATGGTGGTGTGCTTTGCTCCCAGCTGAGGCTTCAGATGGCTCAGGTGTCTGATGGTAACAGCAGCACCGCATGAACTAAAAAAAAAAAAGATCCCATATTTAGCACAAAATTGTCCTCTAACTAAAGCAGCAAGCGCTGAGAAGTCTGCAAAGCAAGCACCAAAGCAGATAAATGAAAGCAGCCCCTGTGTTACGCCTTTTGCAGAGCTATGTATTTTTGACGCAGCTTTCCCCATTTGTGCCTGACCAAAACATGTTCTATGTTTTGTTTTTCCTTCCTGCTACTCGTCTTTTAGGAAAACTAATAACTAATGTTAGCACTAGAAATGTTTATAAAGTTTGAATCTTTATATTTTAACCTTTTTTTTAAAACATGTTTTAGCGCCCTGATCCCGTAACAGTTAAGAGCAGCCTTTCTGCAGACTCAGTTGTGCATCCAGTCAGGCTGCTGATACAGATTGTGGTCTCTATTTGTCCTTGAGGTTATCTGCAGGCCCTGGCAAAATCTACGGGCTCTGGCAATATCAGTAATCTTAATGTTGGTGTAAGAATGCACTCCTGTCAAAAAGCTTCAGGAAGTAGGATGGGGAGGGTGGCTGGGTTTACCCATCCCAATATGTCATCTGTCGCTTTAGATGTTTAATGCAGTGGATCCACCCTGTGCAATCCACATCTCTTGGATAAGAAACTTCAGGAAGAAAACCTATTTTCATTAAATGATCTTTATTGTGACCAATATATGAGGTCTGTTTACACTCACAGAATTGCTTCATCTCTATATTCTAGGTGAAGATATTTGCCCCCAATATTGAGCAAAGGGATGTAGTCAATCACCTAAAAGGAAGTCCAACGGAAGAGAAGAGAAATGTGTTAGTTGAAAGTGCCAGATTGGCAAGAGGAGACATTCAGGATTTGGCTGAACTGAAAGCCAGTGAATTCGACGCGGTCATTTTCCCTGGTAGGTGCTTTTAAAAGAAAACTATTTGGTTGTTTTTTTCAGTCGCAGATAACCCCTTTGCCACTGCTACTTTTTTTTTTTTTAAAATCTGTTTGAGGAATAAATTGCACTCTTGAATTTGAGTGGTATGTGGGGTGCTTTTTTCTCTTGGGGATGAGAAAATGTTTTAGAAAGCTCTCACAGGCTGATAAGTCATCTCAGTTTATTTATTAACTTACAGTTCATTAATTTGAAATGCCAGAGCATTCTTTTGGTGTTAAGTTATACATCGTACCATTCCTTCTTTCTAAAAGTTGTGAAAACTTCAGTGCCTGCTTGAAGACAAGAACAGTGACATGAGGGCAGAAGTAGGGCTAGAACTTGACATTACACATCAATGCCTTCATTTTAGGGCCTCTGAAATTGTTGTCAGAATAGCACATTCCCAGGTAGATTAAATTCCCTGTCAGATACGAGTACATTTTGGTTTACTTACAAATCTGATCTGCTGCTGCTGGAGTTTATACTAAACAGGCTTATGGATAATTTTTTATTTATAGACCACAGAATTGCCTTTCAGACAGATATAATTGTAATCACTTTAGAAATGAAGAAACCAGAGCGTCACGAGGAAATGATGACTTACTGAAGATCGCTTTCCAGAATATTTATAGTAAATACTGCCCTCATGATTGTGCCTAAGCGTTCTTTTCGAAGGTGCCACCCTGTGTTCTGTTGCAAGGCCAGCAGAGGGAGTGTGTGTATCACGCAGGGAAAAACACTTCCAGCGCTAAAGTGAGTGGGTGACATCACCACTGAGCAGGGAGGAGAGGCTGGCAAATATTTTCCACGTTAATTTCATGCTGTTATAACCCAGGCTCAGGTGAGTTGCTGTAATAACTTTTAGAGGAAAACAAAACACTGTTAAGTTTGAAAATGAAAATCTTACCTCAGAGATTCCAGATAACGCTCAAAAGTGAGCAAAGAATGAAAGGAGAAATACTAAAAATGCAGAATTTCTTGATGTTGTTCATTGAAATACTCGTGGAAGTTTGTTTGTTGTAGGAAGGTTGATGTTGTGCACATTCTGTAAGGAATCAAATATAATGGATGGTTACACTTACCCGTAACCTTCTTACTTTGATTATGCTGATGATTATAAATCCAGCAAAGGATGGTGCTGTAAAATATAATCTGTACAATTAAACAAAGATTAAATGCAAGTAAAGGACTGTTACAACTAATTTCTAAAAAGACAACTCCAGCGTTATTTTTAATATGAAATTATGTTATCGCTGACAAGTGAGATGTCTCGGAATATCATGTTATCATTTCCTTTTTATGTAATATCCATTTTGGTTTTTATCGTGCTAAACTTTTTTTTTAACTCCAAAAATAGGTCTAGGGTAGGGAAGAAGCTCTCTTATAATTGCTTAAGTATTGAACTCTAAATTTGAGAGCGAATTGCTGTAGAGGGTCTGTTCTTTGTGTTACTCTCATGAATTACACTCTTTCTTCTACTTCTATCACTGGTCTTTCTTCTGATTCCTCTCTTGCTTATTGAGAGGTGCCTGTCAGATGGTGCAGCTTTTCCAGTTTCCTGTTTGTCTATGTGTTGCTCCTTGGAGCAAGATTAAGCTTGCTGGCCTCTGTAACATACATGGTATAAAAAATGTGCAGTTAAACTTTTAACATTGTAAACCCATCCTGTTTCACATGCCGCAAGCTTTAGGTCTAGTAACTTAACAGTCCCATGTTATGACAAGATTGCATTGTAAAACAACAAGAACTTGTTTCTGCTGTTTAATTTAATGGCTTTTAGCAATGTCTTACATTTGAGATTTTAGGAGGATTTGTTTGTTTGTTTGTTTGGGTTTTTTTAGGTGGTTTTGGCGTAGCAAAGAACCTGTGTTCCTGGGCTGTAGATGGCAAGAACTGTACTGTCAATGAGCACGTGAACTCCACACTCCAAGCTTTCCACAGCGCTAAAAAGCCCATTGGTTTGTGCTGTATATCACCAGTTCTGGCAGCTAAAGTCTTTCCTGGTTGCGAAGTTACGGTCGGCCAAGACAAAAACGTAGATGGAAGATAAGAAGGAAATGGATGGAGGTAATTTACATAGGAATTAGGATAAGAAATGGCTAGTCTTTTATGCAAAAGTTTGAGGTCTCTGCTGCCAGTAAACCTTGGGTAAAAATTTTTAGTGACATTTTTCACTTATGTCAGATTTTCACTTGGGTAATAGTAGTAGGCACAGAACTCCCAGGGCAGATAGACTGATTGTGTGCTGCAATGTTGGAACTATTTATCCCTAAATTCAGAAATACGTCGGTCTGTAATGTATTCTTTGATATCAGCATTCACAGACAGATTACAATGAATAGTATGAAAACTCCAGGTAGCCTTATCTCTTGCCTAAGCTGCCACCACCACTGCAGGTAACACAGGCTGCTGCCTTGGCTTTATTGTGCAGTGTGGGTGCTAATGAGTCATGGGATGTAACATCTGTCAGTCCTAAATGTGACAGAACAAAGTGACTTTGATAGAGTCGTGGTTGCGCAAACGCGCAGGTGACCAAGAATATCAAGTTATTTTTTCACATCACGCTCATGTTAATTGAGCAATAGATTTTTATCTCATATTAAGTGAGATAGAAAATTTGCTTACTCAATGCCTTTGAAGGCCAAGATTCATGGAGAATAGGCATCTAGCCAGCTGGTATTCAAAGCCTTGGTACCCTGTGGTAATTTGAGTGGCTTTTTGAGTTGTGTCTGCAGGCTTTTGCCTGCTCAGGAATTTTTAATACAGGTTTTCTGGTGGTAGTGGTTTGGGGCCAGCTTAGGGGAGGCAGATGGGAGCAGGGCCTAGCAGAAGTTGGTGTTGCTTCAAGAACTGTCAGCTCCCGATAAGACTTCTGAATGGAATTTTGTATCAGCAGCAGTAGTGAGGGATTGCCTCTGTTTCTCCGTTAGCCTCAGGAAACAAACAAAAAAATCTCTGCAGAATCCCAGTGGAGGTGTTGGAAAAGGTCTAGTGTGTCTGCAAGTTCAGCTGGCATCTCTCAAACTTTTAGGGTCAGTTATTGCTGCACTTGGTATCATATTGTAAACTTACTGGAAAATTATTAAAAACAGAATTGCACCTTTTGACATCTCTGTGTCACAAACCTTGTTTTCAAAGATACCAGATCACTTCTTGTGTCCATAAAGGGTTGGGAGAACCTGACAGCGGCAATCTGACTCCCTTGTCATCATCAGCTGAAGAGTCACTTAAATACTGTTGTAGTTTTCTCGTTCAAGTTAAGCTGGCAGAACTCTGTGGGGGTATCCTCTCTTTATGTTAACTACAATCTTTTTATTTATAGGTTTCCTGATGCTGAAACGGCATCTGCTATAGCAGAGCTGGGATGTAAGCACATTTGCAAAAACGTAAATGAATCCCATGTGGATAAAGCCAACAAAATAGTTACTACCTGTGCTTTCATGTGCAAGGCTCCACTGCATGAAATCTTTGATGGGATCGGAACAATGGTACAAGAAGTCCTGAAACTTGCCTGACTGGAAGCATACAGCCTTCTGCAAGGAAATCAATGTAGCTAAGCATAAGAATTTCGCTTCCTTTGATTGTATTAATAAAATAATGGAATTATAAAACTTCACAGTTCTTGGTGTGTGTGGGTTGTTTTTCTTGTTTTAAATCTGTAATACATCAAATGGTTATTGCTAAGTTTATCTTATTTACTTGTCTTTTAAAATAGAAAGCATGTGTTGAAGGTGGTTGTGTTGGTTGTGGTAGTGGGATTTGTTTTTTTCGCTATATTTTTTTTTCATGGATCTGATTGCATTCAGTCTTGATAAGGTAATGTAGGAACCTCCCTCATCCAGTGGGGTTTTATCACATCAGTAATGATAATTAGTAATGCACATTTGGTACTACCCAGCTATAGGTACAGATGAAATAGCTGTGAGTCTGTATACCTTCGGTGTAGCTGAGTAATTCGATTGTACTCTCTAATCAGAATTGAAAAACAAAAGAATGTCATTATTTGTTGTTTTTTTTTTTCTTCCCTTGCAAGTCTTTAAGCAAGTCTAACTAATAGACTTCTGAACTTTTTGGAGAGCCCCCAGTAGATAAACCAACTTTATAAACCAAGCAGCAGAGGCTTAAGTACAAATTAATACGTTATATACGGGGAAACACACAACTTTTGCTTTCAAAAATTAAATAATTTGAGGTTTGGTTAGTATAATGAGTTAGCTTTATTTTATCATTTTTTGCATACATAGTTTAGTGCCCTAAGGAAGGTACGTTTTATATATGTTAGAACATGTGCTTTGATCTTACATATGCACAAAGGTCATCAGCCTTTCTTGGAAACACACTTGACAAGCCTTTGATCTCCCGAAGGAACTAAAAATTCCCAGAATTCACTACCAAGGTGAGTTGATTGTCACTGTGGACACTTAATTGCCTCAGCATAAGAAGCGTTCTGATGCTCACGGGTCTCTGTCGGTCATAACGAGCGTTCTGTAGCCCGTGCTTTGCAGTGCCTGGAGTAATCTAAATGTGCCATCACTAATTAGTGCTAATTGTGTCTTGTCGAGCGCGCGCCTTGTAACTGGAGCAGCAATACAGCTGGTACAAACCTGTACCACGGAGCAGCCAAAAGATGGAGCTGAGAAATAATACTTTTGTGACGAGGGGTGTTGAGTTGTCCCCTCTTTCTCAGCAACTGGCGTCATCGGGAAGGGCACTAAACTTCACCTCATCACTGCAAGAGCAGTCGTCACAGCGAAGCCTAACCTGTTGCAGAGTAGCAAGTGCTATTACTCTGTAAGCGCTGCTGGTTTTGTTTTAGCACAAACGTCAAAGCTCTGACGTCACAGGTGGCTGTTTCAAGGAGGCTTTAGAGCTAAATCTACAGAAATATATAAAGGCTTTTTTTTCTCTATCTAGCTCACAGTGATGTTTCTTATGAACGCAGCATTTCATCTGGATGTTCTTTATGGAATTACTTAACAGAGAATTTTTTTTGGCAGAAGAGAAGGGAAATTTTTGTGTTGTGCACAAGCAAGTGCTCTGCCTCTAGAGATATAATGATATTTGAAGTCGATTCTGTCAGCAGAGCATCTTCTGCTCAGCCTAAGCCGTGCACGTAATCGCTGAATTATTTATTTAGTCAAACCCCACAGTATTGGACTGAGCATGGCTCTTCCCTTACAGGAGTCCAATTTAAAAGTGCTTGTCTCACTAGGTAAGAGTTTGTCCTGAATTCTACATTTGCTTTATGAACAGCATCTAGCTGTCAGGTGGAATGTTCAGAGAAGGCACAGCTTCTCTGAAAGCGCGCTGGCTGACTGTCCTGATAAAAATGTACTTAAGACAGAACAGTCCTCTACTTTTTCCAGATTGTACACTGTCTCTATAACGCCTTCTATGGCTTCTGCAGGCAGGACGCTGGAGGCATTGGATTGAAACTTCTTCTCCAAGTCCTCCTTTGACAGAGGTTTCCTCCAGTGTCCATAGAACGTATCGCAGCGGTCGCTGATTGTGTTGCCATCCCGGAGCGTGACATTCACTTCACAGTAAAGACTCTCAAAACTGGGTGTGTTATCAGGAGGGTGCTCCAGCTGTGTTTTGCAGAGGAGCTTCCTCAAGGCTGCCCGGTGAATGTTGTCGCTGGCAAAAGACTGGACCGCCATGCTGCCATCCAGCAAAGCAGAGCATGCAACAAACTGGAAGGAGTGTCGAGCTTCATGCTCTGAGGTAGGGTTGGGTCTGTTCACATATTTGACCTCTGGGACTTTGAGAATGACTTTCTCAATTTTATCAAGGGGGAGCAAGTTGTCATGGCTCTCCACAAGCTTCCTCCTAACAGAAGATGCTGCATCAGCTACCCAGTGTGTTCCAAGATGAGCAGGGAAGCGTTTGATGGCCACATCTTGCTGGTCCAAGAGCCATGGATAGGACTGCAAGGTTGGCAGAGTCTGTGGATTGTAATCTGTATAAAAGGCACCTATCCCCGACTCCATATCCAAGATCTGTTTGTTTCCTTGTAGGCCCTGTGATGCTAAGCAAGCTGCTTCCAGACCATGCTTGGCAGCATTGCCAACGTGGAGGGGCTTCGTTTGGGTTGCTGCGTTAGCCAGTGGGGCACCTGCATAGGAGGCAGCGATAGCCAAGGTGTTTTCACACTCCAGCTGATCAAGAGCTAGCAGTTTAGCACAAGCTGCTGCGCTCCCCATCGTGCCAACCACCGTCGGTGGGTGAAACCTGAGAAAACAAAATCTCTTTGTTACCATATTTCAAAAAGTCACCTGAATTCACTACACAAAAAACTTCCAATTTCCTTTCACTGCTGTGGAAGACAGATAGGGTCATAAAGAAACATACATTCAGAATTCATAGGCAGTCCTAACAGAAAAAGATGACACTTTTCCCCAGGAACAAGTTAAACTGGAAGAGTACCACTTACAATAGGTCTTCACCAGAAAGCAACTGAAATGTTAGAACTGCTCATAGTTCCAAGCATACTGAACAGAATAATTGTAAAAGCATCACAATTTATAATCATCTATAAATTATCTGTAAATAATTTATAGTCATCTATAAATTATACATTTTGAGGAAGGCAAGTTTTGTCATTCTGAACTAATTTTGCAATATTGCTAGAGGGTATACACAGAAAACAGCAAGAAGGCATCCGGTCCATGCCACACTTCACAACTTTCCCCTAAGCACACTCCATCTTCTGGAGCTCTGCTTTGAGCCTAGCACTGGTGACTCTGCTGAGAGCATGACACTGTTTGCAAGTGAGACATGATCCTAGGTATTTGTGAAAGCCTCAGACCTCTGCTGTTAAATGTTGCCCTTTCGGGCTGTTTCTAATACAGAGGGAGACCATCACCTCCTTATAAACTGATAAGATGGTCTCAAAAAGAGATCTATTATCTAAGCTCTAAGGAGTCATATAAATGTATTTATGTTTAAGATGAACCTTTCTTAAATTTCCAGACAAACAACATAGAAAATATGAGTAACTGTGCCATTTGTATTTTAAGTTGCATTTAAGTAAGCATATTAACACTGAGGAAAACAAAAAAAAAACAAGAAAAAAACAACAAACTTCTACTCCATTTTCTAGCTGAAGCATTTCTAGATACCTTTTCGGAATATTCCTGGCTTCGCTGGAGAAGCGCAGCAGCCTGCCTTGCACTTCGATTCCCACATTGAAAGCTAAGAGCAGATCAAGACCCGAGATTTTTTTCTTCTGAGGAAAGGCCTCTGAGAGTGCAATCACAGCGGGGAGCACAGCCCCAGATGGGTGAGTGGCTGGATGCCATGTGTCATCAAAATCCATTGAGTGCACCTAATGGAAAGAGCAGCCTTGATCAGAAATAAACTCTGGCTTGGCAATATTGGCACAGTCAAATGAAGCTACTATTACTGGTATAAAAAAGGGCCGAAGAACTAGATTTTCCTTTAGAAAGCAGAACTTTCTGAAGTCCCAACATGACTCTGTGAGAAGTAGCAATGCAATACAAATTTTCCTAAAAGGAGTGTAATTCCAATTCAAGTTGCACCAGGCTAAAACCTATATGACAACGATTCTTCTTTTCTACAATAGGCTTTTGCTACTTTAATTAGACTGGTATAATTAAAGCAGCAGTTCTAGGTTCACCATGTGGACAGTCAATTTTCACTTCCTCCAAAACAGCATTTAAAAAGAATTAAATTTCTTCCCTGATGATGGAACTGCTGCTGATGTTGGGGCTTACACCATTAAAGCTGTAGTGGTTGAATGCATACAGCTAACTGAAAGCTGTATCATCAGAACAACTTCAACAGACACGAGTCTTCAAAACTTTAACCTGGATTTTCAGCACGTCAAAACAATAACTGTCACACAAGGAACCAGACTCCCTGGGGTTGCTGAAAGTGCAAGAAAACTACAGTCTTAAACCTGGGATGAACTGCTTAACCCTTGAGAGTATCCAGAGAGGTGCTTACTCTTTCCCATGCCCAGAGTCCAGCTGCTCAAGAAGATTCTGGGCATTCCCAGCACAGCTTATGGCTGCTGATCTGGTAGCAGACTGTTCCCAGCCGTGCACTCAGCGTTTGCAATGTATTGCTTGTCAGAAAACCCCTAGAGTTTTGATAACTCCCAAGGACAGCATTTTTAATAATACCTCAAAATAATAGAATCATAGAATGGTAGGTGTTGGAAGGGACCTCAGGAGATCATCCAGTCCAACCCCCTGCCAGAGCAGGATCTCCTAGGGCACGCCATGCAGGAACATATCCAGGCAGTTTTTGAAAATCTCTGGAGAAGGAGATTCCACAACCTCCCTGGGAAGCCTGTTCCAGTGCTTTGTCACCCTCACAGTGAAGAATTTTTTTCTCAGGTTGAGGTGGAACTTCCTGTGTTCCAGTTTATGCCCATCACAGGGTACCACTGTACCTGTGATGGGCATAAGAGACTGGCCCCTTCTACTTGACACCCACCCTTCAGATATTTGTAAACATTAATAAGATCCCCTCTCAGTCTTCTCCAGACTAAACAGCCCCAGGTCTCTCAGCCTTTCCTCATACAAGAGATGTTCCAGTCCCTTAATCAACCTTGCAGCTGAACTTTCATGCCTATTCACCTACGTCTTTCTTCACAGTAAACTAGGAAGGTGGTCGGGTTCCCCAGTGCCCAGGTCTTGCCCCATAATACTGGGAATATGCACTTCTGAGGACTGCGTTTCTAAACAGACAGAAGAAAACCTAGTCCCTGCTTTGCAAAAGTTTGTTGCCAGCTGGGAAGATGCCCTGCAGTGCAGGATAAGGAAAACTGTACCCAATATCATAATAAGCTGTGTTCCTGGTGCCTTCAATAAGCACTTAGAATTGACCTGTGTGGCCAAGATGTAAACTGAAATGATCATGTACATGCTCACAGCCAGATTTAAATATCACATGGGCTGCTAGGAGCTGAGAGGTACCAGATCTCATTTCCAAGGTAATTTTCTCTACATTGGAAATGAGGTGTCAAATTGAACCTCTGATCTTATGGTCACATTAATTTAGATAGGCTTAATATGTCCATTTCCTTGGTTGGTCACCTTCCCTAGTTTTGCATAATTGCCAAATTTGTCTACCCCACCTCTTGTGCATCTTTCAATTTCAGATGATTTCAGCCTCAATTTGAATTCAAACAAATGTCTGGGGAGTCAGTTACTGCCTTAATGACAAAGTATGTGTCCAAAATGTGTAATTGGCTTTTGCAAACTGCCTAATTGAAGATTAAATTGCCTTGTGATATTATATGTGTATATATATATGTGCATCTGTCTGCATTCCTGTTTTTCTGTAACTATATTTTGCCAACTGACATGAAATTCGGGTCCCGATGAAGCCAGTGAGAGCCAGAGTATCTCTTTGTAATATGGCTGTAGCAAGACTGTAACAAGCTGTGGAATTTTGACCTTTGAAAACACTCTTAAGTCCCACATTAAAGATAAGGGATGCTATTGAGTTGGATCATATATATTACACCCTGAGCTCAGTCTCATTGGGAGAAAGTTGAAGCACGTTAGAATAGCCTATGAAGGTTTTGTAGCAGGCTTCAGGCAGAAGCATAAAGCAAGATTTTAGGAGCATTCTGTTCTCACTAGAGCAAGAATGCCATCAATTAGTGTGATTTAAGAGCAAATAAAAGAGCATCCCTTACAGCCACTCCATTCACAAAAGCTGCATACAGAGGAGGCAGTCGGAAATCCAAGTGGCCCCAGATGGTACTGGATATATCTGAGCTGTAGATCTGAAACAAATTGACATCAATTAATTCAAAGTCCTGAACGCAAAGATAAATGTGTGCCCTATCTCTGGTGTAACTGAGATCAGAACATACCCTCTTGGGACCCAACTGTTCCCTTTCACGAGAAAAATACTGTTCTTTAAGAAAGCATGAAAAGAAACTGGGTTTCCTGTTGGTTTATGTCCCTTTCTGCCCAAATAGACTTCAGGGACAGACCAATACCATCCACCTGGCCGTTCAATACCTTCACACAACCTCTGGCCGTTGATGCCCCTTCTCATCGCCCATCGGCAGTTCTGTTAGGACTGTCATAATATTGTTGGGGAAGATACCCAGTTGAAAGTTCTGCTTTCCTGTGTTTTAGTAAGACCCCGAATAACCAATATATGGCCCCCTGGTGTCGATATTCCATACACTCTAAAGGGTGTTGTTCCTTTCCTTTTGCCATGCAGATCTTCTAGCCAATTAAGAGATCTTTAAAGAATTAAATTAAAGGACATAAACTACCATGGTTTAGGAAGCAGAGATCTCTGTGTGAAGAGACTTACTGGCACAGAGAGCTCTGGAGCCAGAGTCCAACTAGGCAGGTCTAACTGACAAAACAGTGGGCTAAACTCATAGATGCGCTCCTGTGTTGGTAAGTCTTCTCCTCAAGGTCAAGTACTCCTCTAGTTTAAGGAGAGCAAGACTGGAGGAGGAACATGACCAATGTAACTCAGACAACAATTATGTTTTATGAACTGGAAGTAACCCACTACCAACTCTCCAACCCTTTAATACTCCCTTATTTTGCAAAGTCTAGTGTTAAGTGATGTTTGCTTTGCTGACATTTTTAATAAAATCTCGTAAGTGAAAGAAAGGATGAGATTATTAATTAATTGTGTTTGCAGTGGGAGATCTTGGCATTCTGTCTGTTACACAGACTTTTGTCCATCCAGAGTTAAAAGTAACTTGAGTGATCAAGCTTCCCTGTGTCTAGTGGGAAGAACACTGTCTCTTTCCATCCCCAAAAGTATTTCACTGTCACAAAATTTCCCCTTATAGCCCAAATTTCCCCTTGCTTTTCTTAAGGCTAAACCTGAAGGTATGCTGTGAATGCCAGACCCCTTACCTTGCTGTACCGTGTCACTTTGTGGCAGACCTCGGTGCTCGTACCCAGAAGGCCCACTCCAAGGGTATCCAGAATCATTCGTTTGCTTCTCTGAATGACTTGGTCTGTCAAGTGGTTTGCATTCAAACCATGAATCACACTGGCAAAATTTGCCGTAATAGTCTGGGAGGAAAAAAAAAAAAAAAAGAAAAAAGTAGATATTTCTCTTAATTAAAAAAAAAAACCAAAACACAACATAGTTTTTTTTTTCCTTTTTTTTTTTTTTTTTTTGCTTTCAATTTTGGACTATTGGTTAACACACTGGACATTTCTGTTGCCCTGCCCCAGCTTACATGAATTGCATCAGCAAAACTAAAGTTTGAATTCTTCCTCTTTTTTATTCCCAGAAATGCCACAGTGTTATTTACATTTTATTTACACTTTTGTCGGTGTCTTTGTCTGTTCTATATTTCTTCTTTCTCCCTGACTTGAGTCCTTGAGCGCAAGCACTATAGATGATGTAACTTTGCAAGATATCTATAGGTGTAGCTATACACACACACACATATAAAACAAATAGAACCAAAAAGCCTCTGGCTTTCCATACCACCTTGTTATTACTGTTGAAATCAGTGGCATTTCAATCCAGTGCAGCCACTATGACACAAGGAGGCAAGATTTAATCTCCCTGAGTAGCAGAATTACTCTTCCAAATCTTACTATGCTTGGAGCTCAGTGAGAGACAGGACTTAGCACCTTGCTCCCATTGCTCCTAGCTCCCAGCTTTCATTGAATTCACACTCAGCTGGAGTCCCAGCTTTTCTTCAAGACAGGATCTCACCTGTTTCAAAACCAGTGGCTCCTTTTTGCTATCTCCTGCTGGTCTGGGAACTGTATTTTTAATTATTATTTTTTTTTTGCTTTCCTTTTGAGCATTGACCCATTATGCAAATTCAGTCAGTTTCTTGGCAGGTAGTTAGCTGCCCTTAATATCTCTATTACAAACTAATCTAGAACCTCCCTTCTCTGACCATTAGAAACTTTTCCCTGTAGAGGTATATATCATTTACAACCAGCCTATACATATGCTCGCTTTCTTTATACTGGCATTGCTGAATATAGCTCTTTTCTCCCTGGAAATTGTCTCCTTCCATTTTCTTCTCATTATTCCTCTTCATCTACACCCCAGCACGTATCCACACAGAGCGATGATATTTCCTCTTGGCCTTTATTTTGTTAAGTTAAACCAAACTGTGCTGCTCTCTCCTTAATAATGCAGAGTAACCCCTACTATGCTAGTAGCTTTTCATTACCTTGTTCACATTGGATTCTCTTTTCTGGCAATGAGAACCAGAATTGTACCCGTTATTTCAGAAAAGTTCTCATTCAGCTTTGTACTAAAGCATTAAGACTATCTTGGGGAACATAGGACATTTAAAGCAGGTAAGCCACATATCCCAGGGTGTGATGTACACCTTCTGAAACACAGAGTGAGGATACAAAAGCTTAAACAGAAAAGTGCATCTTACAGTGCAAACAAGCAAGACAGTACCTTTGCCCACATCTTGGAAGGATGGTGCGTGGTCTCAGAGAGATGCAGCAAGCGAGTGATGGCCAGCAAGCAGGAGAAATCACTGTCTCACTGTTTATATGTGTGTGTCTGGGGTGAGGCAAGAAATATTGGACCTTTGTTCTTGCTCGTCTTGTCCTGCCCATTTCCTCTTCTGTCTGGAAATCTTCCTTTTTCTTCACGTTCAACTTTCCTCTGACTAACTGTACTACAAACTGCTATGACATGTGTGATGAGACTTTGCCAGTCATGTTCACATGTTGTGTAAATTGGTATATGTGATATTTTATTATTAACAGATAGAAAATGAGAGATTAATTTCAGTGTCTTACATTTGGCAGCATGGAGAGAAGAGGTCATCAGGTATGTTAGGTTGACCTTGGGGCACCATGATAGTCAAAGGATGACTCTGTTGGGAGAGCAATCAGCCCAGTATGAGACTACAGGATGGCAAAGGCTGTGTTAACTTAAACAACCTGTTGTTGTTTTTACTTCTTTCACTACATGTCTCCTCTGTAATACATAAAATTCAGACGTGGGAAATGTGTGCCATAAGAATTTCAGATCATAAATTGGATTAAGGCAGCTCTTGGCATTTACAGCATGAATGACTGTTTGAGGCCATCATTTCTGCTAGCAGGTTTTCTGTATCGCAGGCAAGGATGTCTTCTCTGAGGAAGGAGGCACTTCTCCCACCACCAGTTTAGGAATTTCGCTTCTGTGGGAATTCCAGACTACTACAAGATAGTAAGTGAGAAATCCCTGTCCATCCCAGAAGCAGACCCCAGAGGAGCATGTGCAGAGACTATTGAATAATTCTGAAGTGAAATAGTAATTTATGTCTGAAGATTTGGAACCTCCTGGATTAAAGAACAAAGTATCAAGTCTTTTCAGAACTGCAGTCTTGCACCTCCATGCTTAAGTGCTGCTTAAAATTTAAAGGAACCTCAGCCCTTTACTCAGCCTAGCCACAAATACATTTTGCAAAGCCTTATCTAACTCCGGAGCGCTTCCAGTAGAGATCATCATGAGTCGACAGGTAAAGTTAAACAGTGATTTGAGTGGCTCTAAATACTACCAAAAAGTCCTGTTTCAGGCTGCATCCTCTCCTGGCTCCTGTTCCTGGACACATAGTCCTCCTTCTCTTCATGTCAATGCTGATGCTGAGCAGACCCCTTTCTGAGCTGGTCCAGCCTGTCTCCAGAGCCAGATCAGGGATTCTCAGTTGTCAGGCAAAACTGAGTTTCATTGCCTCAGAAACCCAAAATTAAATCTAGCAGCATAAGCAGAGGGAGAGAGAACTAGGGCTAGCAGTATTTTGTGAAATTTTCAGGGGACATGGGAAGGTAAAAAGAGATGAGGGGATCAGCTGTTATCCAGCAAGCTCTTATCCAAACATTTGGCTATTTTGCCTATGCCTTGAGCCAGCTCTGCTTATGGATGTCATCTTCAGGTGCCTAACTTGATGCTGAAAATTGCACTGGGTAACAGGGTGCCTTAAATGACTGAAGCAGTGACGTGTCTGTTCAGGGATGTAGCCAAAAAGCCTGAGGCCCAGCACTCCTAAAACCCAGCCCTACAAATACATACATATTTTTGTACGGGTTAATCTGCATTATGTGCGGGCTTCATTTAAAACCTTGTCCTGACTTTCTCTTAAATACAAGCAGGTGTTCAGCATGGCCACTAAACCTCTTCCCACACATATTTATCTACGAGTTCAGGTTCCTGACTCACACGTGCATAACCTGCATCTACATGAGACATCCCAGCATCATTTCCTAGTGTCCGAGTGAGATGGGCGCTTCAGCCAAATCTTGACTCCATGGGGAGACAGAACCGGGATGTGTATCCTTCCTTGCCCCCTCATTTTCACACAAAGGAAAACCTCAGAATTACTTTTGGTGCTGATCAAATCCAGCCCAGCTAACAGGATTGCTCACATGACAAGCTTGGCAATGGTTAGGAAAGTTAATAAAAATTAATGTTATTAGACTGAAAAAGGGAAAGATTTTGTTAACTTTCACTTTTGTCCTTTCAGCTCATTCTCCCCTGCAGAAAAAATGGAAGAAACTATCTAAATCACATAACCACAAAATCACAGAGTGGCTCAGTTTGGAAGGGACCTCCAAAGGTCACCTGGTCCAACACTTCTGCTCCAGTAGTGCCACCCAGAGCACGTTACCCAGCACTATGTCCAGTTGGGCTTTGAATATCTCGAAGGATGGAGACTCCACAGTCTCTGTAGGCAACTTGTGACAGTGTTTGACCAGCAAAAATGTACATATTAAATAGAAAATATCCAAACCCTGAAGTCATTCCTCTTTCAGTCATCTTTTTCCTTTACCTTTGGGATATAATTGATAATCCCATTCAGTTTCTCATTTCTTCCTCCTCAAGTGAGACTGACATGAAATTTGAACGTCTCCTTGACTCCTCTGTGCTTCTGGATGTCACAAAGAAGACATAGCCAGTTAAGGGGAGTTTTCCTAACACAAGAAACAATGTGAGACCCTTGCAATTTCCCCTGACAAATCCAATAGATGGAACAGTAAATGCAGCTAAGCAGTTGGAAATTATGAAAAAAGTATGCAGTAACACAACTGCTTAAGATTAACAGTAAATTAATCTAATTTATTGCCCTAATGACTGCTCTAATACAGGTGGCATTATACTGCAAAGCTCACAATCAAAATGGGGCAAAAATGACCCATAATCTTTTTTATCTCTAGCAGGTATAGCATAGTGTCAGCCTGTAGGACTGCATCCTAAGCCTGCATCATGCCTCAAAACAAGGTCTATACAACAGCTTACAGCTTACAATGTTTTATTTTCCCCTAAACATTTTGCAACATCTATTACAAGACAGAGGTCCGGCTGCTTTTAATCCCATGTCAAGATTTGAAAGTGAAATCAAATGGGAGCCAGAACTTGTGATGTGTGGTCACACTCTGTGCTAGCTGATCTGACAGACACAGGCACTTCCTTCTGTCATCTTGATTGCAGGATGGATTGTCTCATGCATTGTAATAGTAACATCAGTGCTATTTTAGGACTGAACTGAGATATTATGAGAAAGTGACTTTTTTTTTTTTTTTAAGGAAAAAAAAAAGAATGAAGTGAAACTGTAAATACACAAAATTAAATTGCTTAGGAGACCAATTTCCAAAATGCAGTCTGCAGAACTCCCAGTCGGGTACACACTGTAGACTGGGAGGGAAAGGAAAGCAATATGATTATCACCGTAGGGGAAGGAGGCATCTATAAAAAGTCCTGTATCTCCATAGGAGAATTCATAGGGGTCTAAACAGAAGAAGGTTTAAAATTAGTGACTGGGAGGTTGGCACAGGTTCTCCAACAAGGGAATCTGCTGCTTTCCTCTTCTTTGACACAATACACATGGTTCAGCAATTTGGGCAGACAATTTGTTACCCAGCGAGCATGATGGAAAGACAAAACACGTTCATCCAAATGCCATTTGCAACATCGTGTGCAGCTACAGTAATGAGCTGTGTTGATTACAGAACAAGGCTCTAGAAAACCAGTGCCCCACCGAGTCTATTTTCTCCTGCTGACATCACATTTTTAAGCTGTTTTGTTCTTTCTTTTGCCTCCAGTTATTTTAGGCCAAGCTCTGCCCCCACCTGCAAGCTGTATGTTTGCAACCGAAAGCAGTTTTGGCCTTAGCCTTATGCTCCTTTTGCTCTAAAGAAATATAAAAAAATATGACAAAATACAGACTCCAGGCTTCCTTTTCTCAAAGTCAGCTTTTAAGACGTAACCTTTTTTCATGGGCTGTGCTAAGATGAGAAAACCTGGAGCAGGTGTCAATGTGCTCCATTTACAGGAGCTCTGCTATTGCTGAGGGTCTGGAAACACAAGTGCAGGACCTGCGCCTTTTCCCTCTACTGGGATATTTTCAAGTATAGTAAATAAGTTAGAATTATAGTAAATGGTCTGGCACAGGTGGCTTGATCTAAATCCTATTAACAGCCCTACAGCCATATATCTTGGGATCCCATAATTCGTAGAATCATAGAATAGTTTGGATTGGAATGGACCTTAAAGATCATTTCATTCCAACCTCCTTGCCATGCGCAAGGACATCTCCCACTAGATCAGGTTGCTCAAAGCCCCTTCCAACTTGGCCTAATTCCACACCACTATCATTATAGTCTCCTGTGCTTCTTTTTCCCTATGCCTACCTTCCCGTGGTCAGCCCAACAGCAGTTACTGAGTCAGCCAGCAATAACACATAGCAAATGTAATAGACAATGATTGCATCATGAAGCATATAATTCTGGAAATTTCTAACTTATGGTAGTTCTCGTATTCACTTACTTGCACAACTAGTGACAACAGCAGAGCAATCTCTGAGCAGTTACAACACTCTTGTTTCCTTTTTTTTCAGAGATTCCTCACAGCAAATCTTCGAAATGCCAGGCCATCTTCTGGTAAAAGTTGCTACAAGTCAATGCATCAGGTCAACATTACCCTACCCTTCTTGCCTTCATAAATTAGCAGTGCTATTTCTATAGGCAAGTCCTCGCAGTTCATTTAAGCTTGTAATGGAGACACTGGTTTGCTTGAATGAGCTGTAAGATAGAGGTACCAGACAGAACCAGAATAATCACATAGGATCTTGCTTGAGACACATCGACCATTTCAGTATAGACATACTATGAACAGGGCTCAAGCTGCTCCACCAGTAGCAAAAGCACGTTTGAAGCCGAAGAATGTGTTGCTGAATGATTAGGCAAGGCCCTTCCACATGGTTTATGGAGTAGCATGAAAGGGACTGCACTATATACACCAAAGTGAGAAGACACCGCAGTTCCATGAAATTCCTGTTGACCCAGTGTAAATTTTAGGTCTCCTCCATACTATGTCCTTTACCTGTAATATGAGTGCCAGCATTCAGATATAAGGAGCTACACTACACTCAGCTGCCTCAGGTTCACAGCTCGGGAGTAAGAGGTGTAGGGGAAGGTGACACAGCCAGCCCTGAACCCCTGTGAATTGCCTCTGCACCATGGGGTATCACTACTTCTCCCTGGGATGCCTCGTAGCCATGTTCTCAAAGCTTTTCTTCATCCCACTGTCACTTCCAACTATTTTCTAAAGGAAACAATGTTAGCTGGACTAGTAGCAGGTGATTGTGGGGTTTCTATACAGCATGACCTCCAGGATGAACAATAGCAGCGAGTGTAAGAGATCATGAAGGTTTCTGTATATGTGTAGACTTTGCCATAACTTCTCCTTGTTGATGGTTTCGGCAGCTTGGGGCAGCCTGTAGCACACATTGCTCTCTTAATCAAAGAGCAGTCATGATGTCTACGTTACAGGCCAAAATGCAGCCAGATGTCATTATAGGTCCTGTGCCATTTGGGGAGATAATAAAACTTGACTAGCAGAAATTCAGAGTTTGATTAGCAGAAACCAAATTAGTGTGAGTGCATGTGGGGGATGTGGCAATTTTAATTAAATTACCACCAGAACTCTGGTGGTGGAAAGGAGGCGTTAGTCACTGTGCTGGCCTGCGGCATCCTGCATGGAAAGGTACCTAGTAAAGAGACCCTCCCGATCATTTCAGAGCAAGCCCAGATGTCAGGCTGTAATAGGTGCCAGCAAACTTGTGGTGGTATTCCAGTGGGGACATGCGGTATCAAGATCTAGTATACAAGCTTCAACATTAATTAAGGGATGAAAGAGCCTCTCTGTATCTAAACTGTTACTCAGGGATTTTGAAGTCCTTGGAAATTATCTCAGAAGCCATTACAAAGTTTTGTATGCACTTAAAGGGCTAAAATAACACCTAAACCACATGCAGCAAAACCAGAATGAATAATAAAACATTCTCCTTCAAACAGAAACAGGCTTTGGGAGAAAAAAAATCACCTGATTTTTGGGAGTCCATCGTTTACCTATCAGGACCTGCAGAAGCCCTTTCAGACAGATACTGGAAGACACTTTGTGAGTTGGTGAAATTGTTCCTCTAGCTTTCACTGCAGATGCTCACTCTCCTTTCCTCAGCTTAGTCCCTCACAAACATAACCCCTCTGGAAAGATTTCGACAGTCAACTGTGTTGCAAAAGCCACAGAGTACTTGTTGCTAATGGCTTGCACCTTCTACGAGCTCGTACCATGAGTTGATTTTCCACTCCCCCTCTTAATCGCCCATTACAACATCTGCACAGACAACATACTTTCAGGTCCCTGAGGCAGTTCAGGTATCCCATGAGCTACATGCATGTTGCTGCCCTTTAGCCTCTCTTCTGGGATGCTCCAGTAACTGGAGAAAGACTGTTTTTCCTCATCTGTGGTTGTACGTAGCTAAACCATGCGTTTCCCACCCTAATCCATTTCAAAAGTGCCAAGAAACATAGCAAGACATCCTAAAATTACTCTTTAAATGCAGCGGTTTCTGATTTATGGTCCCATTATAAAACGTGCCATGGTTGTTATTAGTCGTGAGATTGAGTATTACATGTTTCAGACTGTAAAACATACAGGGGAATTTCTAGCTGTGATTGTATATTCACCTCTAAAGAGAAAATGGGTATAATTACACCAACATTTATAAAAGGGAGAAATAACAGCAAAAATGGAAGAATGGTTAAATCTGAGGATGAGAGCTGTGAATACATAAAACATCTATACTATCACACTTTTCTAATTGAACATTTAAGCAGAAGCTAAGGATTTGATTTAAATTGGGCCTTTTTTGCATAATGAGTATTTGAAGAACTTTGGTTTTTTTAGAATTTATAATGGCACTATTTTTTCCCTAATTTTACTCATCTTGAGTATAGTAGATTAAGACAGATACAGGAAGCATTAAAAAAATCAAGGAAAATTACTACTTTCACTTTCATTACTACTTTCATGAAAGGAATGATTCTGTAACCTTTGATCATCCACGTTGACTTTATGGAATCAGCAAGGTTTAAAATTACTCACCTAAAAATGGTACCTACTGTCAGATGTAGTGAGCAGTATTTTGTTTACCTTTTCCCCTCCCTGAAATAGTTGGAAGATGTCCCTCCTTATGTGGCCTTGAATGTTGCAGGAGCAATAAAGCTAGATGTAAGAAAAAATAATATGTTGTTTGAGTCATAGCATTTTTTATTTAAAAAATTACTTCAGGTCATATTCAGTGAGAATATACGATGCTAGTGGTACCACCAACTCACACAGCTTATCCTACTGACTTTGGTAACTGTTATACATGACACAATGCCAGAATTATGACTTTGGTTTTAATATGATAAGCAAATAAAGCAATCTTATTCCTCCTTTCCACAATTAGAAGATTTCTGTTTTTCTCTGATCTGGCTATTTCCATTCTTTAGCAAACTGGGCAGTTTTGAAGTCTGTGTTTTCTTTAGGAATTTTTTTTCTTTTTTTTTTTTTTATTTCCTTTATTAAACTTTGGGAGAGGAGGTGGAGTCAAAAGAGAGAAGAGGTGCATTTTTTTTTCCCCCAACTAATCAACTGGGTCGCAAATGAAGGAATACTGAAATGAGGTGGCACCTCATTTGCCGTGGGGCATAAGTCATAGCACTCGACCAGCGATACACAGGGCAGGGCCAATGCGATGCTCTTTCACTGCATAAGAAAAGCAGGGATCTGCTGTGGGCAGCAACTTTTAGGAGGCAGCTTGCTGCCTGTGTTGCCTACGAATGAAAAAATAAAGCTGAGTAGTTTTTAGCCCGATCCACCCATGGCTGCTTTGTGCTTTTGTGTTCCTCTGCAGCTGCTGCTGTCAAAGGAAGGGCTCCTGAGGAGGAACAGGGTGGCTGATGTCGAGAAGCTGTTTTTCTCCACAGCTTCCTGCTGGCTCACCCTACTACCCTTGGCAACAAGACTCTCCTCCACCTCCCCAGCCCAGCCCTGCACTGCCCCTTTTCCTCCTGTGATAACAAGGCCCAGGCATATTTCTTAGAATCATGGAATATTGCCCCACGCACTTCTACAGACTGCAAATTCTGGAATTGTATCCAGTCAAAATCAGTTAGGGCAGGTGGATGGTGCCTTGGTGAGGGCAAAGAAGAGGACGAAGATAGGTGGCTGTATGGGAATAAAACATGACCTGCCTCATGAGGATGTTGGAAGAGCACATTTTTTTTTTTGTGGGGCAGGAAAGATGGGGAAGAAAGGAAAAGAAGAAAGTGAAGAAAGAGACCCTAAACTCTTATATAATCCCACATTCTAAGGTCCCCTGATTCCTCTCAGAGCTCATCTTCCTAGCCCCCAGAAACGGGCTTTACAGTAACACTGAATTTTCCCCTGTTGCCGAGAAGCTGAATAAATCCCTGCTGCTTGGGAAGGGAGAACTGGAGCTAAAGTCTCGTGCCTCCCTCAGCAGCAGCAGCAGCAGGCTCAGACAGGACCGGACCCCCTGCTTAACCAACCTCCATGAACGAAAGGGCAGCTACTCCTATTTTTTGGTGTTTTAGAAGGAGCTGGTACCCTGGGGCACAGGGCAATGTGTACAGAGCTGGGCCAGTTGGCCCAGAGAGCCTCTGCAGCTGAGCCTAAATCGGTGCCCGGTTTGGAAATACAATAAGGTCCACGCTCTCCACCATAGTCCACATGTGGTTTATGATCACTTGGTTAATGCTGGCCCTTGGCAGGCACTAACACAGGCTGTCTGCATGTCTCCCTGAGCCAGCGTTCTATGGCTTTTTGCCTGCCCTTATTTTCCTTGCTGGTGGCGTTTGGCTTACCTCCTCCTGGTCCTCTGGAGAGCAACTCAGAATACCCATAGGGGCTGTATCCAGCTGTCTGTCACACCTGCAACAGGAGCTGCTCAGCAATGGTGGCAGTTCCATCCCTCTGTTTTCTTAGCTATGCAGACAAGGACCTAGGGCAGATGAGCCTTGTACTATCTGTTTTCTGCTCCTGACTTCCCTCTGTCAGTGTCATCATTTCTGGCCAGAAATGCTGCCTGCCTTTTTCAGAGGCAGTCAGAAGGTTATCTGTGAGTTGACACTGTGTCAGAGACTTCTCGACTCAGGGGTTTGATGCAACATGGGGATTGACCATGTTAGTGATTGCTCTTGAGATGTGGCTGAGCAGAAAACCCCCAAACCAAGCCAAACATCCCAATCATATAATTATTTACTAGGATCAGACTGCTCTCACACATTGACTGTACCCGCAGTCTTTTCCTGTAGGTATAGGCAACTTTGCTAGCCAGGACCTGTTAAGGCAAGCTCCTTCAAAGTTTGCAATTTTGCATCAAGCATCCAATCTAGGCTGTCATTCCTGTACCCCAGGAGGACATGTGCTGTGAAGCTCTCCTTGAAACTGTGGGTCACCAAAAGAGAAACGTTCAGGAGTCTGGAAGAGGGACAAAGGCCTTGTGGTCAGACCTCTGCATAATCTCCATATGTTCACAATAAAGGTGGAAAAGAAACCATGGCTAAGAGAGGGATGATCTTTGGTCAGACTGTGTGTGATGCATGCTAGAATGAGATCATAGTGGTGCTGGCAGTTAGTCCTGGAGGTGGCACTTGGAAAGCAGTGAACCCTCTTCACTCTCCTGTTCCACAAGCCTTCAGCCTGAATAATCTCCTTTAGGGTGGGTGCTTCTGACAGAGGACCTGGAGCTTCAGGTACATTCAAGAAAAAAAGTGGAGGGTTGAAAGAGGAAGCTGAGTTGGAGAATCTGCTTTTATGGGCTGTGACCAAAGTATGGTCAGTCCCCAAGAAGTCCCTGTGAGGATATGGAAAGAGGGGTTTCAAAAGCTCACTAGGTTCTCACAAGATGGTGGGCAGCACATAAAGGCGAGTGGGTTTCCTTCTTCCATATTATCACACTACAAGGAAGCCTGAAGTTGAGAGATCTGGTCCGAAGGTCCACATCATCCACATAATTTCTGAAAGAGCAGTGTCTCCAGAACTTTTCCATAGGCTTCTGTTGTTTCTGTACTCTGAGAGCCATACTAGAGCCTTCACGGGAAGGACAGGAAAACCAGATGATGCTTACCTTCAAATCAGGCATTTCTGAATGTTTCTGAACATTCTGGCTCATCTCAGACAGGATCTGGTTACACTGGATAGAGCAACTCACAGGTTACCACAGTCAGTGGTGGGATATGAATTCAGCTGGACAGGCAATGATGGAGTCATCATGGGTTCATCCTTCTCCATAGTGTGGGTTTCGTCCACAGCAGACACCTTAGCACAGACTCCAACCCTCAATTTCTAACAAGCAATGGGATTTAAAAGACCATGTACGTTTGGGATATTTATTGCTTCAACTTTGCTGTTTCTGTATCCTCGGGCTTCACATTTTCCACATTTTCACAGTGATAAGAGTAAGAAACTATTATAGTAAAAACTTAAATTCTCAGTTGACTACATGACTTCAGGTGGTGATGTCTAAAATTAAAAAAAACAACTACTTCAAGACTCTAGATCACGTGTTGAGAGAAATACATGAATATGAATCAGGAGTGAATCCATACTGGGAAATATAAATTATTTATAAATATCTAAAAAACAGAATACAGCAAATCTTAACATCTTGTTCCTATAGATTGCCACAAAATTATACTTGCATGAAGCCATTAACCCCAAAAGAGTTCAGATTACATGAAAGACTGACTCAGAATCTGTCAAGCGCCTACTCTCAATATAGGTCAGTGTATACATTTGGCAAAACTGAAGGAAACTTGAGAGAAATTATCTTCTCCACCTAGAGAAACTCTAGCCTAAGGTTCTGCTGGAATTTGGATGATGTCCTAAGTTAAAATTAAACATGATGAGATGTCCACATGAGCGTTGAGGGTGCTGATTGGAATGACCTTCCTCAAACTGAAATAATATGAGACAGGGTGACATACTTCTGTTTATCCACCCATCTTATTACACAGGTAGGCAAAGTCATGATGATGGCACACACAAATTAGGCATGGAAAAATGGGCAGAAGAGCAGATCAATAACAACAAATCTTCTTAACCTTTCTGATGGCTCGTTCGCTCACAACAGAATCATATATTTGAAACACTCTCTGGATACAGAAATACGTTAAATCCATCACATACAAAAAAAGATACAGAAAACCTGGAGAGGACTCAAAGGAGCATATGAAAGGTAACAGTTTTAGAAAGCATGGCCTGTGGAAGAGGCGTGAGAAGGTTTATTATGCTTAGAAAAGAGAAGTTGTGCCACATCGTATCACAGCTAAATCAATCCAGCCACTGGCACTTCTCTGATGCCTTCCCCAGGGCTCTATTCAATGAACTAACTCAGCAGAAAACTAAGCTTCTTCACCTTGTCCTCTGAACTGGTTCATTACAACCACACGAGGGCTGGATAAATGGGGAAAAAAGTAGAGTGGTTCATTTTGGTAGCAGCTAACCTTCAGACTGGCTTAGCTTTAATGTGGAAGTCTGCCATGTATGGGTACATGACACACAAAGACAATCTCTATTTTAGAAAGAAGAGGATGTTAAGCAACTTTCCTGTAACCACAGAGAAAGAAGATAAAAAGAAATCTGCTAAGTATTTTTCAGACAACCTTGCTTTATTTAAGAAAAAACAAACAACCCTTTATAACAGGAAGATACTGGGTACTTAATAAAATACTGTACATTCAAATATTGTAGAATTTCCTTTACTGGAACTACTGCCAGTGCATTACACTGATGTCTGTCAGGATTAGTCCAAATTTTCTTATCCTGCCTTGGTGCAGATACAGATTGGAGGATGATCTTTGGAGATTCATTCCATCCCTCTCTTTTTTTGACTTCACGATTTACAGAGTTCACCTGTCCTGCCTGAATTAGCTTTAACTGAACTCAATCCTACTTGGAAAAAATGGCTTGAACAAGAACAGTGTTGGATTTTAATGCTATTGTTTGTTTGACTAATATTTTGTTGAAGACCAGAAATGCATCTGTGAACACACTGTCCATGGACACATCATCAGACACACCGGATTGTACTCTGGAAAACTTCCTAGATTGGCACAGCTGGTCTTTAAATATGCCATGAAAATAAGCCCATGAGAATAAGTCATACTTCAGAGGTGATTCCCAGGCTTATGGTTCAGACTGCAAATGGGATCGCAACACTTGCAAGCAGTTGCTCAACGATGGAAATCCAGTTGCAAAGACTGGAAGTAGGGTTACCAACTGGGGAATGTGTACACTGAGATAAACAATTTTCAGTAATTTATCAGAAGTAAGGTATAACAAACAACATTTTTTTCTTGAAATAAATGATGCTTATATTCAAACTGCAAAAGTATGTAATTGGAATTAAAATGAAGCAGAAAGATGTGTTGTATTTAGGAATATTTTATTATTATTATTTTTTGGAAAACTTTTCCAGAAATGACAGGCTGCAGATCAATGGATCAGATTTTGAAAATACTGAAATGCACTTACCCTTCTGTCTCCCCCTAGTCAGTAAGTGTCATTACTAATACTGTTCTCTAGTGAAGTGTTTTGTGGATAAATTAAACACTACAGCTTTCCTATACAAAACTCTCTACTCCTTTTACTGTAGGCAAGTTCTGGGGAAAGCCTTGTGGGAAGAACAGAACCAAAAAAAAATTTGCAGTAATTTAAAAATGAAAATATGCCAATTATTTTAATTAATAAGCCTTTATTATCTAAAGAACTATACAAAATAGTTCAAATGCAGCAAGTCTGTGGGTTCACCTAGACCTTAAAGGTGAGAGATTAAGCTAAGAAGTATGCTTTACAGAGAAGTCCTGTCAAATGGAGAGGATCAATAATAATTTAGGCAGAGCACATAAGCTCTTCAAAGAAAATTGAGCACAGAACTTGCTGTGTAATCATGTCCACCCTGCTGATGCCGTGCAGCCTCACATGGGAACCACCACTGTGGGACATAAAGCTGCTATCTGCAGTTTGAGGAGAAGGCAGCTTTCTTCTTTGACAAACCCTGCTACCTTTGAAGCTGGGATCTACTTGTTCTAATGGGACTGATTAAAAAGAGAGAGGAAACTTGAAAGATTTCACTGCTTCTGTGAACTAACTAGTAAGAAGGCTGCATTGGCAACCTCTTGTGACATGTACCATAAGCTCATTTTGTAGCTTGTTCCTCATTCTGCCTTGTAACTTTAGCTTCTTTCCATTTGTGTGTGAGAATACTGAAGTTTGCGGGCATATCATAAAATAATCAGTTTCTCTACCTTAGATGGGACTCTTCTGTATTTCTTCCTGCTAGGCTCTGTGTATTTTTTGCTCTGAAGTTTTGTTGCCGGTCACATATGTTTAAAGCCATTTTGATCTTCATTCAACAATGGTTGTGACTGCCTGACTGACAAGAGGCATGTTTTTATCATAGGGATAATTCAATGGGAAGGGAAGTACTACGTGGAATAGGGAAGAATGAAATGCTAAGAAAATCCTAAAGATGGGTCTGCAGTTCCTCCTGGCCTCTGTCTGTGTGCATTCAGTTAATTTAATTTCACTGGCTTAATGCTGATCTGTGTTGATGTCATCTGTTCCCCCAGTACCAGATGCAGCCCATCTAAGTTATGAATCCAAAGCAGGATGAGGCACAAGTAATCTCCCCTTTCTCAGTCCTGGCAGTGAACCTTGAGTCAACATTCTCTGCTCATTTCCTTCTCATGCTTCGGCCTGCCCCTACGGAAGGAAAGACTTCCTCAGCTGATTCACCAAAATACCACTTCTCATCCAAGCGCCTTCTGAAAAATGCATTTAATAAGACATCCTTACTTATAGGAATAAATTTTAAAATTAATCTCAGGGGAAACTTCCAAAGGTCTCCCATTTGACAGGTACGTCTTCTCAGGGTGTAATGTTAAAAGGCCAGGGATTTTCTTTATTTCGGTGACACTACATCAAGCATTTTGCCCATCAGGTAACTCAGATGTCCCATTTGAGGAGTTCAAATTAAAGATAAAACCACATCCATATTTATATAATAAGCTGACAGAAACACTTTGATGATTATGTAGGCATCTAGTTTTAGCCTATCTTGAAACTCAGAAACTTGACCTCAGTGATTCACATATCTTTTCAAAGAAAAATATTTTACTTCACTTATTCTCTCAGTTTATAGTTATGCCTTTTATCTTGCTTCCCTTGAACTCTAGAGGCCTAATTCATCCTTTATGTGAGTCCTCTTGTGACAACAGAGGCCATTCAAATGACATTTCTTGTTCTTACTGGTTCTGTTTTTTTGTCTTGGTTATTCAAAATATGGGAAAAAATGAGAAGAAAAAAAAAAAGAAAGGATGACCCCACTTGATGTACCTGATTACAGTCATCATGAAGGCCTAGTCTTGTGGCTTACTCCCACCATGTGTTTGCAACAAGCCATTCCTTTCCTCACCACTCTCAAACAAGCTAAAGCAGCTGCTGTCACTGTCCTTGTTCCTCTCCTCCTCCAGTCCTGACCCCACTCTTTGCAGGTAGCAGATGTCCTATTTGGCATATCTATACTGAGAAACAGAAGAGCGAGAGGCATGAGCTCTGGTTTTGGACTCCCGATTATCGACATTGCCTAATCTTTAATCTTTGGTTCTTTATTAGACCACTTCGGTTAGCTCTAACTGCAGGACAACCTGCTTCTAAGCCATTAGCAGAGCTGACACGAGCAAGACAGTCTTACTTCACCTCAGAGCCGTGGACTGCAAACAGAATTTGTAGACCTAGAGAAGACAAAGTCATGGCTAGGCATCCTATCTACTGCCTTTCTGGTGGACTTCTGGTTATGTAATGAAACTCTAGATTTATTGCATTAGAGTCTGAATGACATTGCTACTGTATTTACTGCTGAGAAACGAGCTGAAATAAATGTGATTGCTAAATAATCACACGATTCTGGAACAATTTTTTACTTGCACATCAGTAGCACCGTTTCGGTTTTTTTTTTAACCTCCAGGAATAGATGGCAACTGCGCCTGCCAGTGAAGGCTGTCAACAGCATCCATAAATATATACGGTTCATCAACTTTTAGGTAAATAAATCTTGGGTTAAAAATAAAAGTAATGAAAAGTCACTTGTACCCCTTTCTATATATATATACTGCATCTGGGTCGGGGCAATCCCAAGCACAAATACAGGCTGGGCAGTGACTGGCTTGAGAGCAGCCCTGAAGAAAAGGACTTGGGAGTGCTGGTGGACAAGAAGCTCAACATGAGCCGTCAGCGCACGCTTGCCGCCCAGAAAGCCAACCGTATCCTGCGCTGCATCAAGAGATGCATGGCCAGCAGGTCGAGGGAGGTGATTCTCCCCCTCTACTCCACTCTCATGAGACCCCACCTGGAGTACTACATCCAGTTCTGGAGTCCCTACTACAAGAGACATATGGACGCGCTGGAACGTGTCCAGAGAAGGGCCACAAGGATGATCAGAGGGCTGGAGCACCTCTCCTATGAGGACAGGCTGAGAGAGTTGGGGTTGTTCAGTCTGGAGAAGGGAAGGCTGTGAGGAGACCTTATTGTGGCCTTCCAGTATCTACAAGAAAGCTGGTGAGGGACTTTTTAGGATGTCGGGTAGTGATAGGACAAGGGGGAATGGATCCAAACTAGAGGAGGGTAGGTTTAGATTGGACGTTAGGAAGAAGTTCTTCACCATGAGGGTGGTGAGACACTGGAACAGGTTGCCCAGAGAGGTGGTGGAAGCCCCATCCCTGGAAGTTTTTAAGGCCAGGTTGGATGGGGCTCTGGGCAATCTCATCTACTGGGAGGTGTGCCTGCTGGTGGCAGGGGGGTTGGAACTCGATGATCTTCAAGGTCCCTTCCAACCCTGACAATTCTATGATTCTATCATATTTATACACCTGTACTCCTTGCTACATGCACTGCAGCAAGTGTCAGTTATATGCATGACTCGGGGGAATTTCATATAGAAAAAAGAGTTCAGAGTTTGGAGGATAAAATCACATCACCCTGATGAGGGTAAGCTGGCACTGCCCGTAAGCAGAATTGCCTCTGTTTGAAGGAACCTAAAGCTATAAAACATTCTTCATGCAATTGCTCCTGTGAGCCGCGCTACTGCAGTGCCTTTGAAGTGGAGAGAGCAGAGAGAGCACTGCCACCTACTGCTCCCTGGGACGTGGCTCTCCCTCTCACCAAGGGAGTCAAAGCTTGCAGGGTAAACCTCGGTATGACTGTCAAAATGGATTTATTGTAAAAGTAAATGTTAAAAAAAAAATAAATCTAAAATTAATAGTTAAAAATTTCTTACCATAAAATTAAATACTAACTTTGCCCTTTGTAAAGCATTGGGGAATAAAATAAGCTACCACTACAGTCCTGTCGCAGTTTCACAAAGAAAACAAGCCATCTTGCCACTCTGTTTTGCAGCTTAGTTGCATATTTTGATGCTGTTATTTTTGGCTAGTTCAGTGTAAAGAGTTTTGTTGGAAATTTACTGAAACTGCAGGCAATTAGCATCTCATCAGGCTAAAGCTTTATATTAACAATGCTGTCCTTAAAGAAACCATGATGGGCAATAGACAAGAGTGATAATAGAAAGAATAACATACAGAAAAAAACAAGTTTAAAATCATATTGAAATGCACCTAAAAGTCCTAGTGCATGTATGTACATTTTTTTCTACATCTTTTGTCTTACACCGCAGAAATTATCAGTCTGAGTCTTAGAGATCTTGTCCTTGATAAACACTACCAAAAATGCACCTACAAAGCTACTGTTCTAAGGTCATAATAGAAACTACCACAACATTCTTAGTGCTAAAATGTTACATTATTGGTACAAGCTAATAGCTATTACTATTGCTCTAAAGCTTTGTGGAAAGGGGTACCAATATTTATGGCCAGCAAGAGACAAGAGATGTGATTCATACAGATTAATTCAGTCACAACAGACCTGACTAGTGAAGGGTAGTTCTAAATTCACATTAAAGTCAGTGCCAAAGAAACTACACAGGGGTTTTAAGAGCTAGGCCTGTGACCCTGGAGCTTTTAATGACACTTTATTATAAAGAGTTTGATTAGAATTTGTGATTTAACTACTGAGCTGCAGAGGTTGCCAGAAACTACCAAAGGGGTGGTGATTTTTTCTTACAACAATGCATATGTAAATGTTGAAGGAAAGTCACTGCACCGTTTAGGAAATTAAATTTCAGATCTTCCCCTAGGAAATGTTTAGATGAAATGAAGAAGTGTATATGGAAAGGCGTGCGTACGGTGAGATTGGTCATGCAAGCTGGGTGAAGTCCTGGCTCAAACTGCAGGGAATTTTGCCACCGAGTTGAGAGAGGCCCAATTTCAACTTCTGTATTTAATTTGCATGTGGATTTCACTAGGAAAAAAAACCAAACAAATTTCCTGGCTTTTGAAACATCACTTTTTTTCGTGCTAGACTGTAAAGAAAACTGCTTTCCACATTAAAAGCAGCACTTGGCACACAGCATGGTGTTACAACCTGCTCACTTTGTCTTCTGATGCTTTGAATCAGGATCATCCTTGCTTATCAAGGCAAGCTGCCTACTGCTTCACTACCTGAGGTATATTAATGCTGCTTTGTAAGCCCATTCTTTTGTCCCTATTAGCATCCTTGCTCATAAATCATTCAAATCCCTGAACCTGAGCCCTGCTCTGCTGCTGCCTTTAGTCATTTTTATTTATGCCTGGAAACTCTTTAAGATGTCAGAAAAAGCCGACTGAGACAAATGCATGCCTATGTATTTCTTCCCTTCTTCAGTGCAAATTCAAACAGGTTAGCTTCTAGAATTTGTGGTTTGAACATGAGTGGAGCAGAGGACTATTTCCACAGCCAGACAGGGTTCTCAGCTGTGAGAAAAGGACTAACAATATTGCTTCTCGGACAGCCCAACATTTCCCAGCTGAGGCATATTTGACTGCATCCTCATTTGGATGCCTTAGGCTAGGAGCTTTGTCGAGCCAAAGCACTGTGAATGTCCTTTCTAAGGAAAATTACAATGAATCTTAACACAAGTTATGACATTGAACATGATATACTCAGACCAGTTAAAACATAACACACAGACATAAAATAATAATTAAAAAATAATCAAAAAAACATCTGAATATAATTTGGAATAGGAAGCTACTATGAAATTCAAACTTAACAAGGACATAAAGTAGAAGTTAAGAAAAAAAAAAAAGAGGTAAATTAGTACATATTTGCTTATTCATGCAGTCTTAGCAGACAAAACATATCCAGATGTCATGGGCATTTACCCGTCAATATATTGTCTCTCACTCTGATATAGTAGCTTGAAAAAGCACAAAACTACCTACTGTCTAACTAGCTCAAGTGATCAATGTTTGCGCTTTAGGGGGAGGGATTAATGAATTAAATTAACTACGCTTTCCTGTACAGCAATTTGCCAGAAGAAATGATGGATTTATGATTTGCATAATAACAAGGGTTGAGATACTCAAAGCTGAGGAAAATAGAATAGAATATTTTGTTTGGAAGGGACCTGCAACAATCATCTAGTCCAAGATGTAGCTAAACAGCTCCAATTAATTAAGTTGGAATTGTGTGGGTAAGACTGCTAATTAGCTTTCTTTCTTCAACCAAGAATCTTTACAGTCATAAATTTTCTTATAGAACCTGGCATTTGTGCTCCAGTTAAACTGAACGTTGCATAGAAGAGGAATTGTTTAAAACCTACAAGAATACTTAAAATAAGACGCAGGACCAGTGAATGGAACAAAACTGGTCTTAGCTTGAGCTAGTGTCATCTGTAAGGTTTAAATGCTCAGTAAGCTTACTGGCAATACCCGGCTGAGATTAGTAAACCAAATTTTATTCTTCATAGAAGATGCACAATATCAGCAAGACAATACTTGCGCAGTGGATGGGAAAAAAAGGTTTTATGCAGAAGAATAAATTGCACGAAGCAGACAAAAACTAGTTTGGCAGCGGTTGTACAATCAGTTTTATGAAGTGTCAGTCATTATAATATATATATAGCTGAGATTATCTTGATGTTTCCCAACCTGTGTATCAAATATATATTGCTAGAATCCTCCAAGCTCACTTCTGAAGAGCTTCTGTGGGCAATAGAGTTACTAACACCAAACACAGTTACAAATACTTTTCCTTTGTAGGAAGGAGGAGGAAGGAAGTAGGAAGACCCTCTCCATTCCATTCATCTGCTCCTCTAGTCCATCTTACTCCTGAACCCTGCTCTAGATGTGCGACGCATAGTTAATTTGGCAGTGTTGATAACATGGCCTCTTGTACCTGCAGAGATGCCAACTCTTAGGCCTGTAGGTAAGCATCTCCTCTGGCTTTCCAAACGTTTTTTCCTACTACAAAGTGAAAACCCCAAACAGGTGCATTGAATATATTTGCTCTGCAGGATGGAAAAAAGCACCAGCACAGTAAAAGGATGAAGGCAGAGTTTTCTTGGAGAAAGTAATCAGAATATGCCCTACTAGTACAACTCCTGTTGTTAATCAGCAGTGATCCAAACATTGTCTTTTTCCACTAGAAATCAAGGGGACAGCTGAATCAGCCTTGTCCTGAAGACAGAGACTGAGAGGCTAAGAGAGATCACTTGGGTAGGCTACTGATTAATATTTTACTGTTAAAAGTCACTCCACTATCAAACAGGTCTGAATAATCACATTTATAGTCTATACACAGTATTAAAGACCTGGCTATGTAGCTATTGTACTCCTCCAAAAGACTGAAAATATGGACTTGAAGGCTCATATAATAGAGAAATAATTGTTCTGTAGCTTTTTCTTAGCTATATACTTAATTTCTTCCCTTCACCTCCTCCCTCTTAACAAGCTTTATGTATGCTTGGCAGTTTTATTTTTTTCCTTTTTCAGACTGTCAGTCACAGACAGTGTCTTGACTTACAAAGAGATCTTTTCTTATTCCAGAAGCCTTTTTTGTCACTATGACTGCAGGCTTTATGCTTATCTCCTGCCTTTCAGATAAGCTCCCCCTTCACTAACATCCATCCTATAATCTCAGCCTATTTCTATGTGATTTAACCTCCTTGAGATAAATAGATTTTTTTTTCTTGTTTTATTTGAAAGGATTTTATTTAGGAGACTCAGTTCTGATACAATCTAGACTCATGGCATGCAGTTAAAAAATACAAACAATAACAAAGAAAGTTTTTCATTTTCTAGGAAGGGCACTTTGGCAAAAGCTGCACGTACACAACACACACAAAAAATTAAAAGGTGAAAAAAACCAATTAATTTCCTTTGTACGGGCATAACTCTTTCCAGGCCAGCAAAATTTCGTGGCATATGCTTCTGCCATTGCCTTGTTGCAGATACAGGAAAGATAATTTCTGTGCTTAGTTCGTAAGTAATTCATAAATAATTTTTATTTTGTCAGCAGCTTGCACATGTACAAAGAGAGGAGAGCTTCTTAAAAATCAAATTCCTATATTCTTGAGGGCTTAAAGCCTCTGTAGGCTGCTGGAATTAAATGGCTGTGATTTGCCTATGAATTCAGACATTTGCTTCATTAAAACTTCATTAAATCTAAACATTTACACTCGTCATTACATGTATTTCTTAAATGTTCTGACAGTCTCTCAAACATTCTGTTGATATGTTCATTTTTAGTAATAATGTATTATTTATATTTACATACATGACTGAAATCCCCAGATATTGTAAACAGATATCTTATAGGAAATCCCTAATCCCTCTGCGTAAACAGTTAAACCAGGAAAATATATTCAGAATTTTCTAGACACATTAATTTAACCCTATCTGGGCCCCTCCAACTAAAGAGCAAAATACATGCAGTGAACTTCTCTAAGGAAGAAGACAGCCTTATCAAACTCACCTCCAAATGAACTGCAGCACCTCAGTTGTTTTTCTTTACAGGTAAGAAACAGCTGCTTTTCATTACTTTGGGCAGTAACATCCCATTAGCACGTCACATCAGGAAGCTGGGGAACCATCAGCTACACCTGATGAAGTTGATTCTAAGTTTCTTCAAGCTTGGCTAAGCCCAAGCATAAAATCAAGTTGGGTTATGCAGCGGATAATGGCTAGGAAAAGTTCTGGAAACACAGCTGGGGATGAGGATTGAAGGAAATGTTCTGGCAAACTCAACTTGGCCCCAGCAGAGCCTGACTTCTGCTATTTCACACCCTCTGCAGAGGTTTTTGGCAGTTAGGCAGCAAGTCATTTCCCCTGCCAAGGAAGTGAAAAGAAATGTCTTCTCTATGACATACTGGTTTACGTGGCAGGTCGGGGAGGGTATCCGTGAATAGGAGGTCCAGCGTCTTGTTCTGTCATGGGTTGCACAGCTGACATATGCTGCCTGCAGGAGCTAAGGGTATCTAATTATAGCCTTCCCTCACAGATGTCCTCACTGGCATGAACCCTAGTTATAGCCACCAGTGACATGTACTTTGGCAAGCTCCTGACAGAATGGATATTTTCCAGGATGCCTGGAGCAGCTAAGAGCTTGTGGTGCTGCACCCTCTATGTAGGGGTCTGTGCTCTGAGGCTGAAGAAGGAGAAACAAGTTTGAGTATCCTAACAATAGAGTCTCTTTATGCGTATATAAATTGGTTTTCATCTTCCAGGTGGGAAGGTGAACACTGAGACTCTAATGAGACTTTGTTAATTTAATTTTGGCCGGTGTCAAGAGCCAATGAAGTCTGGTGGACAGATACTTGACTTTGGAGCCTAGCAGAAAGCTGGAACCACCTCCACCATATTCAAAGCATCCTTCAGGACTTCCATGTCTCTGGGGGGACAAGGTTAAGCAGGGGACTGTGAAACATTGTACAAGTGTGATGAAGCTGCTCATTCCTTGGCAGTTTAATATCGCTCATTAGCTTAGTCGGGCTGTGAAACATGCAGAGTTTGACACCAATACAGTCAGTTTTGCCATTGAGGATACAAGCTTAGGTCTTAGTACAGAAACAAACTAGTGCAAACATAGTTTTCTTAGGTAGTCAGGAAAGGTAGGGAAGTTAGTCAAAAAATCAGTTGCCAACATACCTATAAAAGAATGCCTGCTGTGTGCTTTTGCCTAATGGCTTTCATCCCCTTTATACTTTCACAGATGCTGGAAACATCGCTGGTAAGGATTGTGATATCTCTTCTATTAAACACGGCAGGAATTTAAAATTTATTTCAACAGAAAAGATGCAAAGAGAACGAGGCAGAACATTCAATTTCTGAGTCTGTCAAAACGAATGATTGCATTTCTTTGGTTTATTTTAGTCTAAATTAAAGAGTTAACATTAATTAAGTACAGCTTGCATTGGTACGTAGTGGCAGAAAGCAAAAGTAAATGCATTAATTACTGTTGACCGACCACAGGTATGATTTTGAAAAGTGCTAGATGAGTGAGTAAAATACCTCCAGTAATCACAGCTAAAGCAAATACATAAATGTCAAAACACACAATCGCCACTGTCATTATCATTAGCTATTTTACCTCTGAAGAGTCACTCTGTTGAAAAGAATATCTGTACCAACACATTTTGAATTCACTGTTAAAACACATTTATGTAAGACAAGGGTATAAGCAAGACCTGTAACTTTTGAAAATTTCATTTAAAAGTATTTTCTGTTGGATAAAGTTCTTGCCCAGGAATGATATCACCTTTGTGATTAGCTTCTCAGAGGAACAGGCTTAGACACAATTCTTAACTTGCTCCTTTGCAAATCAATGCTCTCATTCTTTGATTGTAGCTCCCTCCAAAAAAACGTGCTTTTTCCCCACTAAAACCTATTCTGAAGCCTGACTGACCCTACAGAAAGGCAAGCTGATGAGAAGTGGGAGTAGAGGTTGGTTTGTAATTAGCTAGATAATAAGTTGCATTTTCCCTACTAGGAGAAGCTCTTTTGTTGGATCCTTATACCATCAAATTGTAGGAGACGGCATAAAGCTGTTGATCCACGTTAATGGTTAATGTAGAAGATCGATGTAGTTTCCACTCACATTTGCAAAAGTCTGGTTGTCTTTCTGTCATTGCTATGGCAGAGCTAGGTCAGAATTCTATTTATACAGAGATAAGAAAATTGCCAAGGGAAGATCTGTAGATGTGAATGAGACGTTTCACAGAGATATGGAAGATTAATTTCAGAGAGCCAAGGTTCAAAAAAAGAAGCCCGATTTAAAATGGCTCCATAGGGGTCATGAGTAATTTAGCACAGGAGAAAAACTCACAGGTTGTGCATGTTAAACAGCACACCGCTACATATTATGACACAGCTGTCCTTTGGTTTTTTTTGGTATCAGACAGAGCTGTAACTTCCCAATAATTAACCAAAGCAGGAAAACAGGAAGTCAAGCATCTTATTTTCCTAGATAACACCCGAAAAGAAGCAACTGGGAGTACTTCCACATTTGGCATAAGGTGCACAGCCTCTTTTCTCGTGTCCTCCAATTTCAGTGACACTCAAGATGTGTGTGGAAGGTGTCCCCTTCAATGCTTATCTTTACTGAGGCAGAAACAACCTGCACATCTCTATGACATTGAGAGGGTACCTTTTGTCTTCCAATTTTTGCAGAAGTACTTGAAGGAAATTAATACAGCTATGAACCTCACTAATTGCTCACTTGATTATGTTTCTCAGACACACTCTGCAGCTCTGCATCAGCCAAGGACATGGAACACACAGCTAATGGCTGTCCTCCCTCTTTCCTCCCCTCCCTCCCCTCCCTCCCTCCCTCTCAGGCTCTGCAGAACACTACCCTCACAAAATTGTTCAGAGCAATGTCTGTATCGCACTGGCAGGAGGAAAGTGCTTGCGCGCTTGATGCTCTCCTGAGGTCCCTTCCAACCTGAATTATTTTGTGATCCAGTATCTTTCATGCTTGAACATGTGTATTTCCATAGCAGCTGGACTTCCTACAACATGCAGTTCCAGCTAAACGTATTCAACTATATATGCAAACACAGAGGCAAAATAATCTTTATGAACAGATATTATCAGATAAAGCTTTGCTGAAAACATTCATTACATTTGATATGAAATTTGGAAATCTATGAATCTGTGTATTTGTGTTGTCTAGCTATATATAGTAAATGAGACCTGGCTTGCAGAAAGCACACTCTGTTCAGAAGGAGTTGACTTCTTCTGTCTTTGGGTGGAAAAATGCATAAATCAGGTTTTCGGCAACACAACTTGGTATCACTTGAGTGTAACGCTGAGCCTGGTAATTGCACCCTGAGCAATGATTCTGCAATGGGAAAGGTTGCATCTAATAGCCATCCATTGACAGTCAAAGTCAAATCTATGGAACCACACATTTTATAGAGCATATAAGTCCCCAAAATGTGAAGAGTTCCCAAGTCTTATGCAATAAATTGTGCCGTGGGACTAACCATACTCCCTCTTGCATCCTTCAAGGAAGACTGTGAAGCTTAAATGAGCACATCTGCACCTCTGGTTCAGTTTAGATCACTAACTCCTTTTGTTGGTTTTCTGCAGGAGGCTAAATATTTCACTGAATTCAGTATTAAAAACTTCAGTCTCATCTAATTAGGCATTTTCTAAGCGGTGGTATATGATTTCACACAGAAGAGACTGAAAGTAGTCTTTTTAGATCAGAACAGGGGTAAAATGTGTTTTTCTTTGTGAAGTTTCTCACGAAGATGATGAATATATTAAAATAATAGTTTACATCTACTTTTTGTGGTTGAAAAGTATAGTTTTATCTTTATTACTTATCTTGGGTAGTGCTAGCAATACGGAGCTCTTTGCATTTCCTAACTGCAATGTGGGGTTACTCCCAGTAGGTGTTGCTCTTTCTCTACGGTTTGTGAAGGAAACCGTCCTCCCTGAATAAACCTGGACCACTCGTGGCTGCGCTGCCCAAAATACAAAACAGAGGCTCATTATTCATCCCATCATGATGGAAACATCTTTCTTAACACTGACAAAACAAAAGCGCCTTCTCCCTCCCCCCCACCCCCAAACAAACAAACAAACTAAACATCCCCAAAACAGCATAAACTACTCAAAATACTAAAAGACGTTGGATCCCATCAGATTAAGACAGCATGCACCCAACACGTAGCTAGCTCTGGTAGACAGTTAAATAGCAAACACTGAGATGTGACTGTCTTATCTGAAGGAACTATTGTTTAGAAATGTCATGGTACTGCACAAAGACATTCATCTACTCTGGATAGGCTATCCTGTCCTGGACTAGCCTGTCCATTAGACCATATTTAATGTTTAATGCCCTTTACTAAGGATGTATAGGTTACACAGCATTCTCTGTCAGCCTTGAATGCTACATGTACCAGTATTCCACACAAAATAAGAATAAACCACTGAGATTATTACTGTGTTTGCACAAACCCGTGACTGACACATAAATGAAAACAGTTGATATATTTACCCATTGTAATATTGTCGGATGAAGGACAGTTCTCCTTACTGGAGACAAACACAGCCAAATTAAAAGAGATAAGAAACAGAGAAAGAAGTAGTTGACTATTTTGTGAAAAAAAACTCTGTTAAAGGAGTTACAATAACCAAAGCCTTGCAAACAGGAAAAAATATCCTTGCTTGCATAAAGCCACAGTGAGATGTCCAGAGAAGATCATTTTTCTGAAGAGAGGTTGCTTCAAACTAGGTATTTCAGTACTGGACATGTTTTTAAGCCCAGAAAAAGTCAACTATCTCAGAGACAAACACTGCAAGCTGGGTCTTTTCTCAGGACAGTTGAGCAGGTTGTAGGAACAGTATCTTCTTATAAGAAAGCTCCTTGCTCCCTTTTTGAAGTGGAGTCAGGGGTCTGCTTGCACATTGGCACATAAACCACTACAGTGGGATGGACTAGTTTGTACCCCTAAAGAAAGACGTGGAACAGTGGCTCAAATAATGTGCTTGTTACAGCGGTGCCCCCCCTCCATAATGTGCATGGCTCTGGACATCATATGGAAGCACAGGAGCATGGTGGGTCCTTCTCATCTGGTCTCTCATTAGATGGCAGGCAGGTGGAGGTAAACCTCCAGAGAGCCAATGTCTGAAGTAGCAGCATCACTTACTTGTCTGTGAAGCTTCTGAAAACATGAGCTGGAAGATCCATTGAGCTCAGGCATTACGAAGTCTGGTCTCAAATCTAACAAAGCTCAGGACAAATAAAAAGCTCAAGTCCAATAAATACGTTAGCACTATTTTTCTTAACCTACATTAATACTCACCTAATGCTAGAAAAATTAAGTTTAATTAACAGGTGAATTAAACATCCTTTTTTTTTTTTTTCTATGGGAGCATTTGTAAGAGTCACCTACTGGTAGGTACAAAATCTTCCACTGCAAATCCTGCTACGAATAAACACCCGCATGAGCATTACATGATCTCATCTTCTGGGTGCACAGTTTAATCACAGTGCTCTCAATACAGAGCCCACATTAGGGAAGCAGAGTTTAAAATACGAATCTGTGGGAGGCTCTTGAAGTGGCTTCTTGCTAAGTATGGCCGGGAGCAGGGGGACGTGGGGGGAGATGCCACATTAAGAGACTGAGAGGTAAAAGTAACTCCATGAAAGTGTCACCAGCAAACCACCACGTGAAAATTTCATGTGCTTTTAGTACGGTGATTTGACCCTAAAATAGTATGAGGGAAAAAAACAAAGATTCTGTATGTGCTAGCAGGTAAGTCACGTTATTTCCCTTTTTTTTCTATAATGACAAACTCAAATGCTGAAATCGGTAGCAAATCATCTTTGTTATAGCTTATTTTATTTCCCCCAGTCTTTCAGAACTGTTTCCCTATTTTCTCCAACTCTTCTCAAAAAAAAAAAAAAAAAAAGAAGAAAAACAAGCTGCTTGTTACCAAATGTCAGCAAAACATCAGATTAACCTACTTTGCCATTTTGCTCCCATGTATGAAAGCACTTGGTGGTCAAAGCCCCAGCATCTGGCTTTCCCATATGAAAAAAGTCATGTTCCCCATCTTTGCTACCTTGTTCTTGTTCAGATTAAATTCTTCCAACTTCAGAGTGTCCAGCGAAACAAGCCTACCTTGTCTCCTTCCTTAGATCACAGTATGTCCCTGTCAGCTCTTCCTTGACACACTGCTCTTCTTTGTCATCTATTCCTTTTTCAAAACTTCTATTTCTCAACTTCCCCTCTTCTTTCTCTTCTTCCTCTTCTCTTTGGCAAACTGAGCTTGCTTCTTTAAAACTAACTGGCCTTTCCTTCCTCTCCCATTTCTCAGTTTTTGAAGGACTTCTTACCTCCTGCCTTTGCATCTTCTGATTTCTACTTCATGGACCACTTCATCAAGGCATTTGCAGCAGGGTAGCCCAGCTTCTTTCACCCCTACAAAACGAAGGCATGGACCACGGTCCTCATACTCCTTAAACTTCCCTGTCCTTTCAGCTGTTCTTTTGAGGAAGAAAGCAGAGGAGGGCAGCTGAGTACATCAAGGCAGCAGCTCTTTACTGTTGCTTGTAAAGAGACACAGAAATGTAGATGAAATTCAAGCAGAAGCATAAACCGTAATTGAAATGCTTGCTGCCAACGCATGTTAAATAGGTGTTTATGTTTCACGCAGATTCCGATGTGTCTAATTAATCCAAATGAAATCTGAACTGTAACGGCACCCAACTACACACATATCCACGCAGACGCGAGGAGCCAGGATCTCAGGGTGAAGTGCCGCTCGACAGGCGGCTGGAAGGCACCTCATCCGCTCCGGTGTCCCCTCGCCGCCAGCGCCTTCCCCCGGCCCGCGGGAGCCCAGCCCCGAGGAACTCCGAGCACGCCCAGCACCGTGCTCTCGGTATCACCCGATGGGGCGCGCTGGGGCTCCCGCCCTCTCCCCCCAGGGATGCGGATCGGCGAGAGATTTTCTCAGGGTCCTTTAAGGGTGTTTAAAATCCTGAGCAGTGATAGCGTCTTGCAAGCCCAGAAACAGGCATAGGACCCGGGTGAGGAGAGTGCGGGCAGCACCGCACGCTCGTGTTTTCCCTTATGAAGGAGACAGGAAGAAGGTGACACGGTTACCTCGTCGGGGGTGTTACTTAGGAGGATTTGGACAACCTTAGAAAGATTAGCAGGGGGACAGCACGGCTCCTTCGGCGGGGCAGTAGCGTCTCACCGCTTCCCCGCTCCCGCACCTCGGGTGGAAGGGAGAGGGGTTTCTTGCCTGCGAAAAGACCATAAGTCTTTGAGAAACCGAGGAGCGAGCCGAAGCCCGGAGGTTGCAGGGGTCAGGGCAGCCAGGGCACTCCCGCAGCCCCCCGAAGATTTTACTCCCGCCAGCCACACACCCCAGTTCTCGTTCCCAGCCACGGGAGCGCTGCGGGCACATACTGGCCAGGGAAAGGGCCCCCGCCGCAAGCGGGGAAAGAGAACCGCTGGGGGCGAAGAGGAGGGGGGGAGAAGAGACAACGACGGGGGACCCTGCGTCAGCGCAGGGCCGTCCCCTTCCCCTCCCCGTGCGCTCGGCTCTGCCTCTCGCCAGCCTCCCACGCCTCCCGCGACGAGCGCCCGCTCTACATAAACACGGCCCCGCCACCGCCGCCGGGGTTCTCCGCTCGCAGCCCGACGGAGGCGCCTA
>VWZK01010966.1:49491-61994 GCA_013396935.1 Baryphthengus martii
GGAGCCGCGGCGTCCGCCCCGTCGCCCACCGCCAGCCGTAGCCCCTCGGGCGGGCCACTGCTCACGCCCTCGCAGTCGCTGGACGGGGCGGGCGGGAGACGCTCGGGCTACATCACCATCGGCTATCGGGGGTCCTACACCATCGGGCGGGAGGCGCAGGCCGACGCCAAGTTCCGGCGGGTGGCCCGCATCACCGTCTGCGGCAAGACGGCGCTGGCCAAGGAGGTCTTCGGGGAGACGCTGAACGAGAGCCGCGACCCCGACCGCCCTCCCGAGCGCTACACCGCCCGCTACTACCTCAAGTTCAACTTTCTCGAGCAAGCCTTTGACCGGCTCTCCGAGGCCGGCTTCCGCATGGCCGCCTGCTCTTCCACCGGCACCTGCGCCTTCGCCCCTGAGCAGGGTGGTCCTGCCGATGACAAGATCTGGACCAGCTACACCGAGTATGTCTTCTGCCGGGACTGAGCATCTGCCCGGCCCGTGGCGTGGGGATAAGGTGGCGGCCGCCTGCACACCCCTGCACCCATGGTCCCCTCCCAGCCCAGAGGAAGGAGGATGTGGAGAGGGGCAGGTGTCCCCCTGCGCTTTCCTCCCCCCAGTGCCTGCCTCCACGCACAAGGCGGGTCAGCCCCCAGTGCAGCCCCCACCCCTCCTGCACGCACCTCCTGACAGCCCTGGGGACAGGAGGTCACCATGTCGTGCCTCGGCCACCATCTCCCTGCTTGGCCACCGCGTCCTTGCTCGCCACTTCTATCCAGGCTTGCACTATCATCCTCCCTCCACATGCCTCCCAGTAGCTGTGTAAGTAGTGAGGAAAAAGAGGTAGGGGGAATAGACAAATACGTGTGCTAGGAAAGCATGTGTGTGCACCCAGCCCCCACCCCTCTAAGCACAGGAGCTGAGGGTCAGCTCTGTCAGGGTGGAGTGCTTTAAAAACCACCCATTTCGGGGCTGAGGAAGTTTTTAGTTGCTTTTCAGCAAGTTCTGTTGAAGATGGCATGACAAATGCCCGTCTTCTCTCATCCCCATGCACTTTGTTGGGTGTACCCATAAAGATTCATTTTATCCCCCAACTCCATCAAAGTGCTACCTGTCTGTGGAAGACTGTCACATAGAAGTGATGCTGGACTGTGAGAGGTTGGCACTCTGGCTCATACTTCATCTGTAGAGATAATTTTGCAGGAGGCGTGCATATGGCCCTTCATGACTGGTTGCATCCGTCTCTCCTCTCTGCTTCCTGTGTCTCCGAACTTCCTTCTCCAAGCCGTTAAACTGGACCAGGGCCTGCACAGCAGGCACATAAGGCTGATGTGAAAGGACAGGTTCGCTGGATAACCGACCATCTGAACTATAAAGTGTCCTCAGAGACACTTGTTTATTCCCTTGAGAGGTAAAACAACAACGCTTTGAAAAATTAAAGTGCTTGTGAATCTTAACTTTCATGGGTGGTGTGAAGTCCTTATAATTCTCCTGGAGTTACTGTCTATAATATGCATAGACAGCCCAATGCATATTTTCTTAAGCAGCCTCAAAACAGTGGGGGTGAGATGAAGTCAGGCTTGCCAGAGTGAAGGTAGGGCCTGCATCCTGGGAAGCTGAAGTCATGTATGTTGAATTAATGAGATGCACATTGTAAGTGTCATCAAGAGCACCCTGCTTGTTACGTTATTTTTTGTCATGTTAGTGGTATAGAATTTTGAAGCCAACAGAATTTATGCCAAAACCACTTTTTTTTTAAGAACCAGTTTCTTAGTTTTCATGGCAGTACTACCAGGGCAATGACACTGCTGAGAGTTGAGTACCTCCGCCTAGACAAACTTAGCGCTCCTTTAAAAAGGATTAAACCCTGTTCTTACAAAGCCAAGAATGATGCCAACTTTCTTCAAGGGAAATTGCCACTTCTAAGCTGTGTTTGGTTTGTGCTGTCTTAGCAGTCTCTCCTTCCCAGAGGAGGCAGCCATAGCTTGCTTTGGAACAGATGATCTCAGCAACAGATTTTACAGTAGAGAAGACTGATCAGATCTTTCTAATAAATTCATGACCATTGGCGTAAAAAAGTACTTTCTTTTAAGACCTGAACTTGATTTAAAACCCTGTATTTGTCTATTCAGACCTTCACAGAAAAATATCCTAAACGTATCTGGACTGTTGAAGAATTTAGCGGTACATATTAAAGGCTTGAACTTACATTTTAAAAACTCTTGAATAATAAATTGTTCTAACTCCAAATTTAGAAACACTGCTAGCACTTGTATTCTAACCAAAGATTTTCACAGTAGGTTTTTATTTTTAAAACCTTAAGAGCTATAGCTAAATATGTATTGAGTTTCAGTTCTCAGTCTATGTGTTCACCACTTGGTCTCTCATTAAGTGCATGGACAACCACATTAAACTGAAAATAATTTGCATCACCATGATTTTTTCTTTCTTTTTTTTTTTTAATATATATTAGCAAGATTGTTTATCAATGTGATTAAATCGAAGATGTGCATACGAAAGGGCTGGGTATTGTCCAGTTGTAGATAGTTGTATAATGGAGTATTTTTAAAAGGACAGAAATGTCAACCTACCAAATTAGATGAGCAATAAGATAAGAGTGAGAGGCCAATACACCTGAAGACAGAATGAAACCTGTTTGTCCTATGCCTTACTCTGAGATAATTTCTTTATGCTTAACTTATTTATACCACAAGTGAAAGGATACTGATCACAGCTACTAGGTCTTTACAATGCCATCCTTGAGAATAATGACCGTCTTTTTCTAGTTCTGTTAAGTAATTCCGAAATATGTTTTTTAAGATTTTGTATAAAATCAGTTTTCAGTAAAGTGTTCAGATTTGCTCTAGATAAGTTGTTTGGTTTTTTTTAAGAATCTGGTAGCTTATTAAATACTTCGTAGGAGCTATGAATAGGGGCAGTTTTAAATTGAACTTGTGATTTTGTGTACATATATATACAGTATATAAACATTTTACACGAATCATTTAGTTTTTTAATCATTTTAGTGCAACAGAATTTCATAATATATCTAGCTGAGCATTTACATATTACGCTGTGTACATAATACAGTAATGTTTTACTGGTTTCCTATACCTGTTTCTATGGAAAAACTGAATATGATTATCAGCTTGTATAATTGAGTTCAATTACATATTTGCTTGAATGTGAATCATAACTAAACTTGCAGGTGGCTGAATGCATCTCTAAAACAAAGATTGCCTGTATTTTGATCAGTGATTGCCTGTTTGCTGGCAGATGACTCAGAAATTCCCATATTTTAAGTAAAATTCGATGTAATAAAACCATGAGCTGATGGTTTTTTAATCTTTGTGTTTGTGCTAAAACTCTAAATGTTTTAAGGATTAGGAAATAGGCCCTTCATTTATTGATATCTGATTACATTTAGACTTAAAATGATGGTGCCATAAAAGTAATAGTCATTTGATGATTTGCCACAGAAGAAGGTATTTTTCTTGAACTTAATATTACTCAATAATTTCAGTAAAACTTTTTTCAAAGGTAAAACGCCCAAGGCAAAGTCAACTGAGTTCTGCCAGTGTCTTCTATTGAGAGCTCAAAGAATGGATAAACATGGTGACCCTGCTAACCTGTTGATGTGCAGAAGGACAAAAATCTAAAGGCACAATACTGGAGTCCTGTGTACATTTTGTAGCTGTTGTTCACAGGTCACGTACTTATGGATGAATGCAGTAACATTTACAAGTGCTATTAAAAAAACACAAAGGCAGTCTTTCTTTTAATTGGAAGTTAAGGCATAGGTCTTTTCAGCGATGCGTATCTCGAAGGGTGACCTTGCAGATGTTTGCTAGGATGTTTATATTTTTATACACGTAGATAACGAGCCATTTATTCATTCTTATTTTCACATGTGTAGCATTGAAAATAAAGATTCTCCTAGGAAAACATTGCATACCAAATTAAATTCTTGTTCTTTAAATATTAACTCAGTGGTGTGGTTTATGCTGTCCTTTTTACTTTTTGTAAAAATGTCGTTAGCTTTGCTCTCTTTTCCACGGTATGGCATCCATAACTTCAGCAAAGACTCCAATCTAATATGTAAAGCAGACATGCCAAGCAAAGAATGTGTGTAGGGATCTCTAGTAACACCCGTAGCAAGATAAACAGAAATGCGTAATGCTCAAATGGCATACTTTCAAATGTCACAGAGAATTTTTGTAGTACTGGTCGATATAAACCAGTCCTCATGAAACCATACGTATTAAACAACTTTGTTTGAATAACACAGAGTAACTGTTGAAATAAAATGTTAAGGTTTGTTACAAAACCAAAGAATAATAACATTGGATGTAGTGCTAATTTAATGAAAGAAATGTGAATACCTAAGGAAATAGATAATCCAAGAGAAAGGCATTTAGAAATTCTGTTAAGGAACAGAGGGTTGATCTCATTAGCTACCCTGTGATCTCTAGAGAACTATTATAAACCTAATGGTTTATACTAAACCTGTGATCAGTTTTATGGAAAATTAGTAAAAAATCGCTAGTATAATCCATGTGTATATGCCATGTTGTATATTTAATAGACGTTTCCTGGGTAGCATAGTTATAATGCAGAGGAACTAGATGAAGGAAGTTTAATCAACCATTTTATTTGATGGCTTGACAGTATTTGAGAGCTTTGCCATTAGCCAGTAATATAAGAAGGTTGTTCCATCACAAAATTTTGAGTCTGTCTTTCTGCAGGCTTAGGTCTCATTTTCTGTATACTACCACTTCAGTTACTCTGCTCACCACCATCCCTTTTATTTCGCTTCTACTAGGCAAAAGATGACACGTTCTTTGGCAGAACCAGCTTCTGCTGTGCTGAAGGTTATGGCTGAATTTTACCTTTGTCCCGCAGTGAACTACAGATTTTTTTCCCTTTCCTTTATCCAGACAGCAGTATTCATGGAATCTGTAAGAATGTAACATCTGTGACTTTTTTTTTTGTTCTTTCAATTGTGTTTGAAATTACTCATGAGCTCAGAAGTTGTTAAGGGGGACAGATGTCCATCTAAACAGACAATGCAAGTGTAGGAGCCTTATTTCCTTAGGAAACAAGACTAACAACAAATTACTGTAATTAATGTCTGGCACTGTCTATATAAAACCTTTTGTGAAAGGAGGACAGAGTAGTCTGAGTGTACTAAACCTCTATAGACCTCTATAGGATGGAAGTGATCATGCTTGCTTTTGTGACACTGGTCAGTCAGCCAAATGAATGGGTGGACTAGAATGTCTTGAAAATATTTCCAACCTCCAAATCTCTGCAGTGTTTCCAAGTGTAGCTGGAACAGCTTTGAGCCTTGTTACAACAGCCTGTCTTGTCTGCCTGTCTCAGATGCTTCTGTTGGCACCTTTGCTGGAGGAGCTTTTTGTTACAAATACGGAGCTTTTAGGACTCCTACTGCCCTTTTGGCTTGCAGAAATGGATGAAAATGTGCAGGAAACTATTTTCTGAAGGCTAGATTTGACAGGGTTTTCTTAATTACAGAAAATCTTCAGAATAGTTCTTAATGAAAAATTAGTGGAAATGCAAATTTATTTATAAATTGCTAGCATTTAGTTTTATGAAACTGAATGCTAAGTTTGTTCTTCACTAAAATGAGCTGTTTTTCCCCTTGCAGTGAACTGTATTCAATGCAAGGCTGTGCTGCTGAACAGGATTCTTATGCATGATGGCTGAAGTATTAATACAACCCTTGCAAGAAGTCTGTTGGAAATACGCAGCACGACTGCTGAGACAGTCAAAAACATAGTCAGCCAAACGATCACATTTCTTCCCTGTTCCACTCTCCACTGTGCACAAACGGAAACAAGATTAAGCTCTGTTATACATTTTTTGCTCAAAAAGATTTTTAGCACATACTACAGAGTATTTGATACTTCCATCAAAGCTGTTGGCAACAGTGAGTCAGGGTTTTGAAGCAGATCTATTTCCTGTGAGATAGTAAGAGTTAGGAAAAATTCTTACACAAAGTAGGATCAGCCTGGTACAGGTTTGAGGAAATTTATTGGTATCACAAGAAATTCAAAGTGTTTTTCTGTCTAATCTGAATCATACGTTCACACATTACTCCTATCTTGCAAACCCCCAAAACATTTTAGAACTGAGTCCTTGATGTCATTTGTTTGTTCTAGGTCTTATCACCTAGTTGAAAGACCTTTTTCTTCTTCAAAAAAGCTCAGTCCTTAGCTGCTGGGAAATGTTAGCAGTACATGTTGCTTAGGGAGATAGGAGATAGACACATGTGGGTTAATATTTTATCACCTTTTTTTAATTCAGCATAATATAGAAGGGAGAGAAGCTCACACATAAGTCAATGTGTCCTGTGATATCAGTATGCAGATGATGCCCAGCTCCGTACAGCCTTTGACGTGGCTTCTGCAGCTTAACAATTCTCTCAGACTGGAATTTAAGTGTTAACTCACTGAAGTTCAGCTAGAGAAGATGAGAAAAGTGTATCTAGACTGCAATACAAACATCAGCATCATTGATAAAGAGCATTTGATCAATTTTTTTTTCCTTTGTAATTTTGAGGCAAAATCACAACCTTGGTTAGTCTATTGAGGAGAAGGCCGTGAAGTAAAAAGAAAAACAAAGGAAAAGTCCCTTGCTCCAGTCTTTTCCCTTTGTACATATTCTTCAGGAGGGAATGTGCTGGTATAGATGGGAATAACCTTTCTTTCAGAGATAACTCCCAATGCTGCCACCTCAGTTTTGACTGTTTTTCTGGTCGTGGTTTAGCTTTAGGGTCACACCAACATTTAATAAATGGTCCTTTAGCAGAGCATATCATCACAGCTATGTAGACTTCTGTAGATTTGAATGTAGTTTGGTTTTGACTGAGATTTTCCAAATAGCTTAGTGACAATGTCTCTCCTCATATTACAGTGAAGTCTGTGATTATTAGAAGGCTGGAGTTACAGTTTTTTTCCTTTAAAGGGCAGAAACTGTTCCAGGAATGTCTTTTTATTTTTTTTTTTCCTTTTAGTAAGAGATCTCAGTTATGGATTTTTTTTTTTTTTAAATCTGTTGTACAGATACTCCTAATTCTTCTCACCTTGTAAAACTCACTTCAGCATCTTCCTATGGGTGACAGCTGAAGGCATGAGCATTTCAGAAAGCTGCAAGGATCAGGAGGTCTTGCAATGACTCAGAAGTGCTACATGGCAATCTCTTCCTGCTACAGTCTTTCTGCTCTGTTGAGGTCAGAGCCAAGTTGAGTAGGCAGCTGGGTCCCAGGCCCCAGGATGACCCAGCGGACCTAACCACGGCTGCTGCTTCTGCCTTGCTTCCTTCTCCCATCACAACTGAGGTAGCTCAGTAGTCCCTGAGCCAGCACGGTCCCAGTGCTGGTGCCTTGCCTGAATAAAGGGGCAGCATTTGTATTCCGGTGAGCTCCATGCAGCCCAACAACCACAAGCTGACACTTCCTTCTCCGCTAGACTTCTGACCCACTTATTTCCAGGGTTTGCTTTCACGATCTGTATGTTATCTGCTGTCTCGGGATATGATTGGAACATGGGAAAGATTTAGCTGTTTACAGTAGGCTGCCTAATAGCTTATCTGCTGTGGTGCTAAAGGGATATTCAGTTAAAAAGAGTTTTACAGATCCTTAAAATTTTGTGGTCTGAATAAACCATGAAAAGTGCTGCATAAACAATAATAAAACTGGGTAAAGGCACCTTTTCTTTTATAGGTGAGAATGATGACTTTATTAGTTTTTCTGGAGCACCAGCATGTTCATCCACTTGGACTAGTTTGTATCATGTTAAAGGCTGGAAAACACTCAGTTGTAGATAACTGAACCAAAAAGGCATTTATTTAGAAAATTTTGGAGAAAGAGTATATATATACAAATGCAGTAGTGTTTCTGTTTCTAAAAGAAAAGTCTGTAGGTTTTCCTCAGACTATAAGATTGGATGTTTCTCCTAGCATTTGACACTAGAAAGAAATGTCCAGATCATCCAGTCTGCTGTTCTACGGAGCATACACTGCATGACTACCCTGAAAAGAATTTTTAAATCAGACAGTGAAAACCTTTAGACTGTCATCTAATCTCATGGATGATAGTGCTGGTGAAATAGAAGACATCACAGTGTTCAATTAATTGTTCCGCTGCAAATGTCACCAGCTTTGGCTTCCACCCAGAAGGGTCTGTAACATCGTCTTCACCAACACAGTTTCATTTGGTGGAACTGTCCTGTCTTTTCCTTCAGTTCTTTGCCACTTCTCCCTGTAACTAGTTTTGCGTTGGCCCTGCTTATGTGACCATAGGATGAGCCAGTTCAGGGACCTGGTGCAAATGAAAACCTTTAAGAAGCAAAGGGAAGAAGCAGGTTAGCTATCAACCAGAGCAGCTCCCTGAACCAGCTCACAGCATAGTAAGGTTATTAGTGCCAGGAGAAATGGTCTGGTAACAGAACAGAGCTCCTGTGGTCTGTCAATAAAGCTTATTTTTCAGTCCTTCAATTATCTCATGTCTGTTCTCTAAATACGGCTCATTCTAATAAGGGAATGCACTAAAGCAAAGTTTCTCTGTGGTGTCCTCTGCTTTTTCCATTCCCCTGTCTAAGGTTTGCATTGGTAGTCCCAGGGATTTAAGTGTCACTGGAGTTTATGTTCAGTAAACCACCACTCTGAGCACCTGTGCTCTATTCTCCAAATGCTGTCCTAATTATCAGTCAAAATGCTTGGCAGCGTATAAGGTGTTTTCTTACTAAACAGTATACCGCAGTTTACCTTCTAACAACTAAATAGCCTTCAAAAAACCCCAAAGCAAAGCCAATACAGGAGGATCTACTTTCTATACATCAGTGTTGATGTACATTACTGTGTCAGTTGAATGTTCAGTATCATTTCTTACTAGTTATTATGCTAGATAGGTAGTTTTCAACTGGATAAATGGATGGCTGAGGATTGATGTCAGGTTGGCAGGCCTAAAGTTTCCAAATTACCCAATTTATTCTACCACTGTCTTCAAGCACGGTTTATGTTTTTTTTCCATTCCTTTTGAGCTTCTGCAGTGTTCTGAGTCTTTTTGAGAAGACTGTGTTAGGAATTACACAGGCTTGTAAAGACACCGGATGTAAACTGGCCAGACTTGATCAAAAAAGATGTTTGTTCCTCATCTTTTTTGGATTAGTCTCAGAAGGGAAATTGTTCATTATTCTTAACAGACCTGCAGAGCAAAATGTTTATACTTTTCCTGAACTAACAAGTCTCTAACTTCCATCTAGTAATGAATCAATACAATTTTTCACATTGTTCCCAATAAAATTAAATAATTTCATTGTTAATCATGCTGACTACTGCTTTTTTTTTGTGTGTTCTTTTTCTTCACTTTATTTGATTTATACAATGCGATTAGTATAGCATTTGGAATTCATAGCTTTTGATTTCTACAAGTTGTGATAGCCTTCTATTTCCCTATCAGAGTTTATATCTATGCCTTTTTAATAGCAGCTATCTGGATCCTGTCCCAGGATGTACTGGATAATTGTAGCTCCTGTTGATCTCAATAAAAAGTGCCGTCACTGCAGGGTGTACATGACAATTTAGCAAAACCAGTATTCTCTCTTTTACATTCAGGATTTTACATTTGCATATTTTTATTGGAACTGTAATCTAGAAATACAGTATTTTTAAAGGTAAGTTTCTTGCTATGGAGTTATTGGGAATTTATACCATAATGTTACCTCGTGTTTTGATGGTTTCATCTTATTCTATCTATTGTGGTGCACATCCAAAGAATATCTAGAAGATAAACTTCTGTATCAACAAGAGTATTGTCCTAGGTCTTTCCTAGCACTTGCTTTGACACATCTAAAAGTTCCTTCTTCATTATATTCAGTTATCAATGTTATCCCTAAACTCCATTTACAGAGTCACCTAAGAACAGTGCAGATACGCATGCTACACATGCGGCACACAGTTCATTCCTTTGGCTAAGCTGGACTTAGAATCATAGAATGGCTTGAGTTGGAAGGCACCTTAAAGGTCATCCAGTTCCGAATTCCCTGCCACAGGCAGGGACACCTCCCACTAGACCAGGTTGCTCAGAAGACCAGGTTGCTGAGACTTGCGCACACTGGATTTGGTGCTTGCTTTTTTTGTGGCCCTGCTTCCAATACATTCTTCCAGTATGTATGAACTGGTACAGAAAACAGAGGGACAACATGGAAACTCAGCTGTGGTAAAGCCATGTGGCCACGTAAGAGTGTTATTGGTGACAGCTACTTCTCAGCTACTAGAGGCTGAATGCTTTGCCTACTCACCCCACAAACTCATGGTGTGTGGAGGCTGATGCTGTCTGGTTAAATAGTAAACACAACATTACAAGTAATAGACTGTACTAGCTTTTCTCTTTCTTTGTGTTCATCAGGTTACTTCTCAAGAGATGGCCCTATTGTAGCTTTAAACACAATTTTGGCTATAATTCCCTCACTATAACCCTACAGCTATCCTCACAATTTTTCCCTTGATAGTCTCTTAAATAGCTCAATGTTCTTCCCATATTTTCATTTGCAGAATCAGATTACAGAAAATTAGGGGAAAAAATGCTGCTTTAAATTAGCATCCTTAGACAATGTGAGATTAATTTTAACCTTAAATTTTATACCAGTGAATGAGAATAAAAGTCACTGGCTGAAATCAGCAAGTCATTCCCTTTATATGGAATAACAGAATATGTTGCTCTGATGTGCTTGGTTTAAATCAAGCAAGAAAGTCTTCCTGAGGTCAGTGTCTCTCTTCTGTAATAGCAATTGCCTAAAGCTGAATGTTTTCCCCAGTATGCAATATGAATCACAGAGATATTTCACAAACAGAAAAAGGCAGAACACAGAACAATAATTTCAGAATTATAAAATACTCCAGCTCTCCCACTCTTTTCCAAAGATACTGTGTCCTTAAAAAAACTTCTGTGTTTTCCTTTTGACACATCACCAGCTAGAAAAAATATTTCACCATTCCTCTTTACAGAGTTGCTCTCATTCTACAGCAGTTTTCATCTATCTTAAGAGTATATGTTGGCCTGTAGTTCTTCTTTCCAGCCATGATCTTCTTTAATGGAACTTTTACTTTTTCTAAAACTTCTGCTACAGCAGCTACATGTGTACTTCTACTAAGTCTGATGTTGTTTTTGGTGATTTACCTACTGTGTTAACTCCTCTAGCTTTTACATTTCACCTCTTTTGTATGAAAAGGCTTCTGGCTGAGGCACATGTTTCTGTCTGTGCATACACATGGCATATCTGAATCCGTGGTATGGTTATAGGTACATAGGAATTGCCACACCATCTCAGCTAACTGCTTTGCCCAGTCATTTATCCTCTCTGGTCATGGCTGACAGTGGGTACATCGAAAGAAACAGTAAGAGTCTCTGTAAAGCCCACAGAGCATCTCGCAGTACTGTGCCCTGTAAACCCATTTTTAAGAATGTGGTAAAGCGTTTTGGTTATGTATTTAATAAAGGATTACAGAATCACAGAATCATAGAATCATTTCATTTGGAAAAGACCTTCAAGATCATTGAGTCCAACCATTAATCTAACACTGCCAAGCCCACCACTAAACCATGTCCCTAAGCACCTCATCTACACATCTTTTAAAGACTCTGAGGAGTGGTGACTCCACCACTCAGCTGGGCAGCTTGTTCGAACACTTAACAATCCTGCCAGTGAAGAAGTTTTTCCTAATGTTCGACCTAACCTTCCCTGGCACAACTTCAGGTTATTTCCTCTTGTCCTATCACTTATTACTTGGTTGAACAGATTGACCCACACCTCTCTACAACCTTTTTTTCAGGTAGTTGTAGTGAGCAATAAGGACCCCCTGAGCCTCCTTTTCTCCAGACTAAACCTCAGTTCCCTCAGCCACTCCTCGTAAGAATTGTTCTCTAGATCCTTCACCAGCTTCGTTGCCCTTCTTTGGACATGCTCCAGAACCTCAGTGAGAGGCTCAAAGCTGAACGGAGTAATCGAGGTGCAGTCTGATCAGTGCTAAGTACAGGGGCATAATCGCTTCCCTAGTTCTGCTGGCCACACTATTTCTGATACAGGCCAGGATGCTGTTGGCCTTCTTGGCCACCTGGGCACACTGCTGGCTCATATTCATCCAATAGCTCGTCAGAACCCCCACGTCCTTTTCTGCCAGGCAGCTTTCCAGATACTCTTCCCCAAGACTGCTCATTGCATGCGGCTGTTGTGACACTAGCGCAGAACCCAGCGCTTGGCCATGTTGAACCTCATACCATTGGCCTTTCTGGTTAATTCTGACCCTTTCTACTTCCTTAGAAACTGGGGGGGGGGGGTTGATGGGGTAGGGTAGCTTTGTGTATTAACTGAAAACAGGCTCATTGATTCAGCNAGCTTTGTGTATTAACTGAAAACAGGCTCATTGATTCAGCCTGGGATCCAGCATCTAGGAGAATGCCTCTGTTTAAGGCTAAGGGCAGGCCCCACAGAGCAGGATTCCTA
>VWZK01010967.1:0-16414 GCA_013396935.1 Baryphthengus martii
CTTCCAACCCAGACAACTCTATGATTCTAAGGTGAGTTATTATTATTATAGTTTTTTAATTACTATTATTTATTTAAAATGAAGAGAGAAAGCAGTTGAGACAAGCTAATAGCTTGGTGCTTACCATGCTCCTCACAGAGCCATGAGACCAAGGAAGTGTACCCAGTTTAAGAGGTAGTTAAACCATTATAATACAAATGCGTGGATGCTACTACATACTGCATACATATTTACATTAACTGTCATGATTTCCAGTCATATCAACCAGAATCTCTCCTTTCCTATCTTTCTGCTAGTTACCATCCACCAAACTTGTTTCTTCTCTGTTTCCCACTTTTCATTATAACCTCTGATCCATGTTTACCACATTTCTTTGTCCTCAAAATGTGTTTCAGTTATCCTACCTGCCACAAGATCCTTACCATGGTATTAGCAACACAGTGTTGTGGTTACTGCAAGCACTCCCAGATCCCTTAGGATGGGCATTTCCAGTTTCATGAGTTCACACTGATCTGTGCCCTGACCTTTGGGTCATACCTGAGAGCCCACCCACAGGCACAGAGCATCAGGGCATCCTGTTGGTGTGCAAAGGCTGCCAAGAGAAGGTGTCCACTCCCTCTGTTTCAGTTCATGATAAGAGCCTGGGGTTTGCAAAGCTCTTTCTCCTCTGCTCTTCTCCACTGTTCTGAAGTCTTCGCACTGACTTTCTAGCTCCTCCTTCTTCTGGGACCTACAGCTTTATGTCATTCCTCAGTTTCTCCTGGCAGATGGTTCACTGTCCCCATGCAGATAGCTCTGAATCTGATCCAAAGCAAATTGATCACTTGGTCCTTGGTTGCAGTTCTCCATCCTGGGGTTGCAGCTCCAAGACTGACCCACAGATAATAAATTCTGCAGATGTCTTAGCCATGATGGTATCACATTACTCATCTGTGGCCCAATAAATTGGTATCTATGTTCATTTAGCAATGGACAGCTTTTGTCTTCCTATGAGCAATTCTAAGGTTATGTTGGGTTTACAATTTGTTTGCAGACCCTCCTCATCTCAGCAGCTGCCATTTCCCCTAACTATGGGTCAGGGGCCTTTCCTGACATCAAAATAGATTTAAACTTCCATGCAGCTTATCATTTCAAATCTAAATTCCTTCATCCATTTCTCCTTTAATTTTCACTCTCCTCAACAACACCTTGCTCTAAGTACACAAGAAATGTCGAAGTGCATCAATGTTGCATCTAGCTCAGCAGAGCCAACAGGAGATGATATTCAGACTCTTGCCACTTTCTGCAAACCTTTCTCCAGCAGAGTTTATTGCCCTTTGTCTCCTTTCACATCATTGTAAAACATGCTTGAGTCCCCTGAATTACCTACAGAAAAAGGCCTTCAACTTTCCTCTTTGGTAACTCTTCTTTCATCCTTTCTCCTCAATTTCTATGGGCACAGAATATTACAACATCTGCTCCTAACTGCATAAAAACTATTATAACAAAGTCCTTAATATATTCCATGTATTCTAATAGTATGACCAGTGGCCAGTTTTCTTTCTTTAGTTTGCTAGCTTCCTTAAGCCAACTTTCTTTCTTTCTTCTCTTATCTTTACTTTTTTTTCTGCTATTCTTTTTCAACTTTCTTTTTAGCTCACCTGAATCACAATTGCAGTCTATCCTAAATATGATCTCAACTCCTGTGGCAATTTTCTCCATGGTTACCAGAGTCCTCTTGGCCCTGACATTTTATGTTTAAATTACTTCTTTTGTGAAATCTCTTTATAGGAAACAAATTTACATTCTATTGTTACATGGCAACACATCCCAGCACTGTATTCTTGTCAAAAATTTACCACGTGTAAGTTTAGGCATCTGCAGTTTATGTATCTTGTACTAGTGAACCACATCTCTCGTTACAGTCATTTCAGGAAAAAAAAAAAAAGATAACACATCCAATATTTTTAGGCATTGATCTGTTTCAGATGACTATTTCAGAAAGAATGGTTTCCTAGTTGTCTTATTTCTTCTCAGTTGTAGAAGAGTTTGGATGGTTAGCTCAAATGTTAATGTCAGATAATCCTACTCAGACTGTCAAAGCTAAGACCTGTGTTTGACTTTCTGATACATGTTTTATTGGATGTCCAGTTGTAAGCTTAAGTTCAGTTGCCTAAACAAAGTTTTTTCCATTATATCTTCTTGCTGCCTTGTTCTCATCATTAAAAATCTCTATCCATCTCCATTGATCCAGGCTTTTAACTTGGTTATCATCTTCAAATCATATTTCTTACTTGAGTCATCACATCTATGTTATCTATATCTTGAACAAGCTTTATTTTTACAAGTAAGACCATTTTGGATTTTTGTAATCTTTCTTAGCATAAACCTGCTTTTTTCCATGTCAAATGAAAAGATATTCAAGATTCTTGTTCCAAATTCATAATTGACTCTTATAACTCTAACAATATAAATTTTCTTTTTTTGTTGTTGTTTGTTTCTCTGTGAAATTTCTGTATCATGTTGTAAATGAAAGTGGAGCCAAAACGCTTGACAGTATATCAATAGCCTTATAATTTCTCCTTCAGTATCAAGGATGCACCTTGCACTTCCCAATTACTGACAAAGTACTTCCTTCTCCATGCCCTCAAGTGCAGCTAACTATTTATAGTTAACAGTGTCTTATTGTTTTCTTCCAAGTTATTAAGTATTAATCATAATGATATTAGGGATTATTTTTCATCCTTATATGGCAAGCTATTTAGGGCAGAAAGAGCCTTTCTTCATTATACAAACATCTGTTAAATGAGGCCTGGGCAAGACATCCTTCTATTGTGAGAGTAGAAGTATAAAATTATATAATTAGATACATAAAATACATATCATTTTGCTGCATAATTTTTATATTCATACTTTATAAAACAGGAAAGACACACATCAAAAGTTCATTCTAAGACAACGGCAGCCATTAGTGTTCTTCCTTAGCGGATGTTCTGTGATCCATGGTTGTGTATTAGCTTCAGTAAATTCATATTGTCCAGTCCTATATAATATATTCTCAATTCTATCTAAAAATTACTTTAGTTGTAGAAACACAAAGTGCAATCCATAGGTATTCTGTGATCTGTACTATCATATTATGGCAATTACTTTGCCATTTTTAATTTCTATGGTTCGTCTCATTTGCAGGCGATTAAGTAATTTCAGTGTTGTAATGGTGAAAAGAAATGTAAGTTCTTACTGCATTTTTTCCAATAATTATGATGCAATTTTGAATGCTAGAGCAAAGGGTAAAAAATATGGGAACAAGTAGAAGAGTAGTCTGTATAACGTACAAAAACTGGCTCTGGGGGGTAGAGGGTGGAGGCAGGAACTGTATGAAACATAATATAAAAGCCTGAGTTTTCAGAAAAATTGAAAAACAAAATGGAGGATCGATTACAGGTGTCTCCTTGAAGACTGCAGTTTGAAACATCTTAGTGTATTAAAAGTATGAGGACATTCCTTAAAACTTGTTCGTGTTATCAGCCTAGGGTTGAAATTACAAACGTTATTATTTTCTTTAGAATGTTTTTCACTATACATATAAATTAACTTTTATCTTCATTACAATTTGTTTTCACAGCTGGTCTTTTGACTTCTAATCCTCAGTTTGGCTCCTGAACAGAATACACACTTTAGGTTTTTATTTAATACTCAATCCTCTTCCCTAACCCCTGCCAGAAACCAACTTTTGAAAACTAGGATTGGAAAGTATATATAAGAGTATTTTAATTGTTCATTAAAATACTTCCATGCAATTTTCTAAGTGCCAGGAGACCAGAAAGAAAAACCTTGACAGTCATATTCCCTTTCATGAATTTGTGGATTGTCTCACAAAAGTAATTTTTCAATCTTTGTTACTTCAGTTTTCAGAAACATTTACCAATTGTAATAGTCTGTACTTAAGAGAATATATAAATGAAAACATTTTTTGCATAAGTACTTCATTTATATTAGGTACATCTTTATCTCTCAAGATTAATGTGGGGAGAGTAGTGAGAGATGATAAAATGCTCTCAACAATATTTATACACAAAGTTCATTAAAAAAAGAAAGATGGAAAACTGTTGGTTTGTTTTTTTTTCATCAGAGCCCAGTCATCAATATTTATAAACAAACTCTGACAATAACCATTCTGTAAAAGCCTGCTGTGGTATTGTAAGGAAAAGGACTTTATAATTTCAGATTTCAGAATGAAAAATAGACTCAATTATAAAGATTCTTTGTTAGTGGCAAAAAGAGCCTCATGACAAATAAAAAAGAACAACATATGTGAGATTATTTGATTCACAGACTTTTCCAATCTCACTTTTACTTGTATAGAAAATAACAATAAATACATATATACAAGATATTGTATTATTGCATAAATGAGTTATAATCATGTTCGATAAGATACATGAACTTCAGTTCTGTTTGTTGTTTCAGTTTGTTAGCTTTTCCTTTCCATCAACAATTACCAAACTAGAGCAATAATACAAGTGCCTTACCCTACACTGCGGTGCCCAAAACCGAACACAATAATCAAACTGCGGTTTCACCAGTGACCAGTGTAGGGGGATGATCACTTCCCTAGTCCTGATGGCCACACTATTTTTCATACAGCCCAGGATATCGCTGGTCTTCTTGGCCGCATGGGCACACTACTGGCTCATGATCAGTCAGCTGTTCACTAGCATGCCCAGATGCTTTTCTGTGAGGCAACTTTCAATCCTGTAGCACTGCCTGGGGTTATTGTGACGGAAGTGCAGGACCCGGCACTTGGCCTTGTTAAAACTCACGCAATTGACCTCAGCTCATCAATCCAATCTGTCCAGATCTCTCTGCAGAGCCTTCTTACCCTTGAGCAGATCAACATTCCTGCTCAATTTGGTGTCATCTGCAAACTTACTGATGGTGCACTTGATTCTGTCATCCTGATCATTGATGAAGATATTAAACAAGACTGACCCCAAAACTGAGGTTTGGGGCACACCACTTGTGACCTGTCTCCAACTGGATTTCACTCTGCTCACTCTGGGCTCAGACATCCAGCCAGTTTTTAACCCAGTGAAGAGTTCATCTGTCTATGCCATGAATTGCTAGATTCTCTACCAGAATGCTGTGGGAGACGGTGTCAAAGGACTTATTAAAGGTCAGGTAGATAACAACCACAGCTGTCCCTCATTCAATAGGCAGGTCACCTGATCATAGAAGGAGACCAGGTTGGTCAAGCAGGACCTGCCCTTCACGAACCCATGCTGAGTGGTCCTGATTCCCTGGTTGTCCTCTACATGCCATGTGATTTCACCCAAGATGAACCGTTCCATAATCTTCCCCAGTACTGAGGCCAGGCTGACAGGTCTGTAGTTCCCTGAATCCTCCTTCTGGCCCTTCTTGTACATGGGTGCCACATTGGAAAGCCTCTAGTCATCTGGGACCTCCCATATTAGCCAGAAATGGCTGATAAATGATAGAGAATGGCTTGGCAAGCTCCTGCTGTAGACTTCTGTAAGTCCTAAAAAAGATTCGCAGAAGAGGAACAGCCTTTCTTGCTCTCTCTTTTTTTTTTTTAATATATATTTTCATTACCATGATCTCCTGGTTTTCCTTGGCTGCAAGTCTGTGCAGGCCCCTGCTTTGCCCAGATTACAGCTATAGAATTTTAGTACTAATTCTAGGCAAAGATGCAAAGTAATTGTACAGATTACAAGAAAATTAGCAAATTGGAATTTCTGTTTGAACTGTATTGTAGGAGTGGCATTTGTTTCCTTATTGGACAAATGATGTTTCTCCCAAGTGTCTTTAATATGGCACAGAAAAATGGCAAATGCAAAAAAAAACCCACTCAAATCAACAAAAATTCCAGCTACCATCCATGGACTTCTATCTGCTTATATAAATGTCTAAGTAGAAATACTAATGATTATGCTATATGTATAATAATAAGTAAAAGTTAATAAAATGTTAATACTATGATTGCAGAAAAAGCTCCAAACTTCAGGACCTCTGGAGGAGAAAGCTTTTTTGGCAGTGCTTTTCTTTTATCACAACGGCACTTACAGCACTTTCAAGACTTTAAAAAGGGTAATGAATCAGTTTTGGAAGTGGGCAAGTACTAGGGCCCAGAAAGACTTTCTCAAACAGACAGGTTAACTCCATATTTTGATCTGGCAATATCCAGTCTTCTACTGGGAAAGAATTGTTAGGGTCTCACACAGGCAGTCAAGGTCTTCAGGTCATGGCTCCTCCCTTGTAAAACACGTCAGTACTGTGACCAGTGTTGCCAAAATCATGGAATCATAGGATCATAAAATGGTTTGGATTGGAAAGGACCTTATGTATCATCTAGCTCCAACTCTCTTGCCATGGGCAGGGACACCTTCCACTAGATCAGGTTGCTCAAAGCCCCACCCAGCCTGGCCTCGAACACTTTCAGAGATGGGATATCCGGAACTTCTCTGGGCAATCTGTTCCTGTGTTTCACCATTTTCACTAAATAATTTCTATGTTATATCTAATAAAAATCTACCCTCTTTCAGTTTAAAAGTGTTATTCCCTGTCCTGTCACTAAACTCCTTGATAAAGAGATCCTCCTCATCTTTCCTGGAGGCCCCCTTTATGTACTGGAAGGCTTCTATAAGGTCTCCTTGGAGCATTCCTTTCTCTAGGCTAAACAACTGCAACTGCAACTCTCAGCCCCTCATAGGGGATGTGCTCCAGCCTCTGATTATCTCAATTACAAATCCTCCAGTTACGTGGAGTTATGAGAATGCCCACAAAAAGTGGGACTGATTTGTGCTTTTTGTCTGCCACACCACAAGTGGGAGTCCCCGCAAAGACAGGGCACAGAGCAGAGTCAGAGGGTGGTTGCTTGCCAGGATTCACATGTGAGGGGCTCTTGGGAGGGCAGGTGGCCAGATGGGCACCGCCGACATAATAAAATACTCTGACAGACCTTTCAAGGCCAAGTCACTGCCATGGTGATAGACAGTTGATGCAGGTCACATCAATGTAATATCCCTCTTAGAAGGTAGGCTTCAAAATCAAGGTTCATGTAAAGTATAGTTCCATAATGGTGTAAGGCACCTTGTCCAGCTTGAAAGAACTAACAAGATTGATACATTACAAAATATTTTTGGGTTCTCTAAGGTTTTAGTGAATTAAGAAATCCATTCTATGTAATTTTCCTACTGAGTGTTCTCTAGATGTGTGTTAAAAAATTACAACCAAACTCTAAAACATTGCTAGTAAATTTGTATATATAAACAAATATCTAGGTGTTTCCTCATCTTTCTCATCACTCATTTTCATTTATCAGTCTTCTTCTTACAACTACACCTCCAATGCCTCACTATGCTAAGCATTCAAATAAGCTTTACAGGAGCAATTTTTTTAAAAAGTAACTGTATTCCAGACTCCTTGGCTGCTGTATAGTATGGAAATTTCCACTAGTGCAAACAGGTATTTCAGAACACCATGCTGCAACCTTCCTTCTGAGACTAAAGATTATAATTTTCTCTTCTTGTGGACTACTCTTTCTTTATCAAATTCTTTCTTAATCAAGTGCTTGCCCTCTCATGTCATGGCTGACAAGCTTGCCAATTTTTTTTTTTAATGTGTTTTATTCAAGGGTTACCTGAAGTGATCATTAACTTGGTCGTTTTACTTCGAATTAGTCTACTCCAGCATGAACAACCATTCTGCAATGACAGTTATTATATATTGCTACATACAATTTCTTTAATCAGATAAAATGGACAGAAATTGACCTTTTCAGCCTCCAGAGAACAGTCAGCAGTTCAAACGACTTAGTCTGCTTTCCTATGGAAAAAGTGATGGTAGCAGCAGACCAGTTATCTCTGATCAGGAAGTTCATATTTAAACAAACAAACTCTCTTTGGGAAGATTTACATGTAAAACATAGAATACCAGATAAATCTGAAGTTAAAACATACACAGAGTAAACACTTAAGGCATAACAAGTTATATCTATTAATCTGTCTTTAAAGAACTTTACCAATCCCTTCACATGTTGGAAAATGATCACTTAGCCTCTCCAGATTTCCTCAGCTAGTCTGCTAATTCTCATTTATTTGTATCTGTATTGTTCACTGATAAGTAAGTAAAACATCCTCTTTTACACATTTCAAGGATACAAGCAGTACTTCAAAAGCATGGATACCAAATAGTGTTCTTTTATGTTTCAAATATGCAGATTGTCTTACTGTAATAGAAGTTTCTTAATAGAAACTTAAACTCAGGTGTTTATTTTAATCTCATTTAATTTCTAATTGCTTTGTTTCTTGTTTCAGTTTATCTGACAGACAATGACTGACTTCATGTCTATTAAAAACCCTGATGGTTATTCAGGATGGCTGGACTCCCTTCTACTCCTATGATGCAGAGTTATACAACTTGATGCCTTCCAACTTATTCCTGTAACTCACTCTTTTAATTTGCTCTCTTAAATTGTCTTGTAATGAATTGTCATAGAGATGGAAATACTGAGAAAATCACTTCATCTACATGATAAATTGATGAACATTCAGAGTCCAGCCAAAGCTCAACAATATTTGCATTCATTAACTAAGTTGTGCTAAAAACAAGTAACAACTCCACCTTCCCAAGTCTTGGGAAGCTTTTCAGAAAGTCTCATAATATATCTGGAATATATCCATTAATATATCCCTCACCTATATAGAATATATCCCTGAATTAATTCCAAAGTTAAAATCTTTCAGCAATGGCCCATGTAAAGACAAAAATTTTCTTAATGATTACGTGATATTAATGGATTTTACAAACCACCAACAAAGGGTTTACATTGTCATACAGAGGAAAAAAACATGTTCCTTTAGACATTACTAAGGAAAGGTCAAATGAAGTGCCTGTCCAAGTTCTTGTTTGTCTGGGACTGACGAATATGGGATATAGTTCTCCAATTATTATAGTGGATGCCCTATAATGCATTTATTTAAAAGATTTATTCCTTTTTTTTTTTTTTTGTTTAATAAAACCAAGCGTTTCTTAAAAAAGACATTATATGATACTTATTATTTAAAGGGTTCTAGTTCAGAGAACATGAATGGTATTAAATTCATCAGTGCCTCCCTATCACCTTTAAGCAGAAGGATTACAGCAAGGAATTTTTTCTTTTTTTTCTGTGCCTTATCTACAGTTTCACAGGGAGAGGACTATGGCAGACCTAATTATAGTCACAATGAACTCAGAGAAAAGTGGTTCAGAGGTGAAATTTTCATTAAAACAATTACTCATATCTCCATATGCTAATTCATATACAGAAGCTGAACTGCAGAATGAGGAGTTTCTAAAATATTTATCAGCTGAGTGTTAATGAGCTTTCTGAATACTTGTCATGAGAAGTCATTTACTCAGAAGTTTGATAAATCCCTGTGACAGAGAGGAACAGACCCATTCAGACAGTAAGCCTTCAAATTATGTTCAAAGCATGACATTTTCCTCCATGATGTATCTGAATTACCCACTAACCAAGGTAAGTGGAAACAATCTGACACTGAAAGTCATCAATAACATGCATAAAGGTTATTAGCCTGTTAATGTTATACTCAGCACTTGCGCAACATAGGATGGTACTACATGCATTACATGCCACACAAAGGGTTTGCGTGTTTTTAATGTTTTTTTAATGAAATGATACAAAACAATGAAACATCATTTGAGGAGAGCTGCAAGTGAGTGTTTAATAGTAGAAAAGAGAATGATAATGATAGTCCTTCACGTTCAGAAGCTCAAATTTAAGACACATTTTGACATAAGGAAAATGTGCAACTTGAAGTTAAAAATGTATTTGCATTTTCTTCATGGATATATCAAACAAGATTTATTGATATCTAATATTGCATGGCAACATATGTAATTTTATTACATTTGAAGTTTAGGTCTAATAGTTTTTTTCACATTATAAACTTTATCATCTGTCTTCAAATCAAGTAATCCCTTCAGCCTGGTTGATATTGCAAAATCTGCTCCAGGCATTTTCTTTTTAGCACCATAAATGCGATAGTGTTCAGCTCTCTTGTATACTTATGCTGCATATGAAAGTGAGGAACATTTATAACTATTGCTGAAATAAAGTTATGCTAAAAAGTTCAAGTTTAACCTTAAGAAAAGTGAAAAGTGATGCATTTATTCCTATATTTTCACTCAGATTAAGATGTTTACAAAATATACAGGATCTGCAAATGTCTGGGTAAATTCAAGGAAGAATTTAAGAGTCCGTAGTCGTACATCTATGACCAAAATCATGAGATTAGTTTACCAAGAAGCAGGGAAATAAGTTGTTCCTACATTTTTAAAGTCATTAGTTATTGTCAAATACATATAAAATATTGAACAATATGCTATTCCTTTTAAAACAAAGTAATAATTTATAAGTTTTATTTCTTATATAACTATTTAGTCTCGTATCCTCAAATGCAATAGCTATCTAATATTACAATTCAATTTAAACAACTGACTCAGTAAATATAGACTGACATGAAAGTTAGGCATCTCAATATCTTTGGGGATCTGAGTCATGGTAAACAATAACAAAGCAAACTAAATGAGATTCACAATAACAATCAGAGACAGCTATTTCAGGGGAATAAAGGAAAAGAAAACCGCTGTGGATTGTGACAAATACTGTTATTTTTTCCACCAAAAACTGTATTCTTACTTTAGGGACTATTGTGAGCACTTATGCATAAACTCAAGCTGAAACACATGGTTTCCATGAGTGATTTATGTCTTTGGGAGGAAGCACACACTGAGACAAATTTTAGAACAGACCTGAAGGCTCAAGTTATGTAGCAAATTTCTTCTTTACTCACTTGTGTTGAAAGCCTATAGCTCATTTAAAAAGACAAATTACTTTTCGCCATCAACCTTCCCTAAATTTACCCCTGCAAATCAGTGGATGATAAGTATGTCCTCTCTGCTGTTTTGCTTTAATTTTATCTTTTATTAAAAATGTACTTTGTCTGAAAGTGTTCGATAGAGGTACACAGGTATCCTAGATTACTGCAGTATTGATAAGGTTGTGCCCTTTAAATATTAGTTTCATCAGCACAGACTGAAAAGACTTTGAAGTGGCCAGTGAGATACAAAGCTGCTCTACCTGTGGCATAGGTAAGGCATGCCTCTTATATCACTGAATGTAACTGAAACATGTCATGCTTTTCACTGATGGAGAGCTGAATTATAAACTATTCTTGCTGTTCTCTAATTCTCTTTGAAATACTTGGGAAAGCAGTGAATCTGAAAATTATTAAACTATGTATCAAATAAATGATAATCTATATTACAGTTATTATTTAGCAAAAGCTTGTAATAAGAGTAGCTGATTGTGTTAATAAATACACAAACATGTACATCCAGAGAGAGATGAGAGGAAGGGAGGGAAGAATCATTTAATTTTCTACTAAAATACAGCATTCTCTGTAATAAAATGAAACAATTAACAGCAGTTCACAGAATTGCACAAGACCAGAAATCGATAGCACAGCAAATTAAAAGTGTGCAGGATGGTTACATTCAGCTGACTGTAACTATCCCTATTGGAACATGCCCAGAACACTGAGGCCAACCCAGCAGCTCGGTCAGTTTGAAAGCTGGATCCAAAGAGCAAGCGCCCAGAGTGACTATGCTGAGCAGTGGCTTTCACACAGTCAGCAACTTAGCTCGTGAGCTCAGAGACAGCCCCACAAAAGCCTGGCCAATGAAGCCTGTCAGAAGAATGGTACAGAAAAAAGAGATAGCTTCTATCAAGCAGTAATAAAACCTCATCTCTTTATTTTTTTCAGGCATGTATTTCCTTTCTGTGCATCAACTGACTAAAGAACTGTCACAATTAAAGGTGCCTCTGTTAATAGATATTCCAGCTGATTGGTAATTTCAATGAAGTTACAAAAAGCCACCAATGACATAACTTTCTCTTCTCCTGACTGGTATCACCAACATTCAGGAAACTATTATATTAACAACCAAATTTAATCTGACATTTTTTGAATGCAACTGTCAGACGTTTATTTTTTGTTATGACATTTACATATTATTTGTCCTGTATGGTTACCTAATGTCTGTAAAGAACTCACCAAGTGAAAAAGGAACATAAAATGTTCAGACATAACCTAAAGTGAGAACTCTTGTGCTTTTCGACGTGAGTGGTCCCATCTCTCTCAGCCTCTCCTTATATTTGAGAAGCTTCAGGTGCATGTTTGTGGCCCTTCACTGAGATTGTTCTGGTAAGTCTGTGTCTCCTCTGTATTGGAGGGCCCAGCACTGACTGTATTTTCTAGAAAAGAAGTAAGGCTGCTCAGTCACAGCCATCTGAGAAGTAGCAACAAGTTAAAGGTATGGTTTGAAAACAGCAATGACACACTTGAAACTCCTTTGCACTATCAGTAAAAACACCATAATACTTTAAGAAAAAATTGTCTAAATAAGTGCATGAACATATTTTTTACACAACTAAGTTCTTTAAGTTTCTATTTTTGTTATCCACAATTACTCATTTTACTGCAAATCTCCTTTAAATTTGTAACATTCTTTTAGTTTGCTCCTTAATGGAAAAGGTAATTCTGGTACTGCTGATTATGTATCTGCTACTATATGCGTAATAAGTTATTCAAACTTCTTTGACTCTTTTTCAGAAAATGAAAAAAAAAAGACAAAAAAACTCTCTACAAAAAGCTTAAAGAACAGTCAGTCTCAAGGTATATTAAACAGTGATAGTTTTATGAGTTTTCCTCTGATTTGTTGCTGAGGTAAAAGAATATTTGTAATGAAAAATGAATGGGTTTGTCACTGTAAAAATATATTGATTATATGATACTCAAGGTTTTGTTAATGTGTTTAGAGCTTGCATTTTCTAGTGAATTCATAAAATCATAAAAATATCTACATCATTTTCTCATCTAAGCTCCAATGCTTTGTTTGCCTTTAATCTCAGACGTTTCAGTGTTTCCAGAAAAAGAAATAGTTTTGAGGATGAATAAGAAGGGTAAAGGGACAGAAACACTTGCTATAAAGTAACAATATTGATATATTCTGAAGTATGTAAGAACAATGTAATTATAGTTATGTCTCTTTTTCATCATGTTTATTCAAAAAACATTGGCAGAATTAATTATTGTAAGATCTCCAAGTGCCTATAAGAATTATCAGAAGTGCCTATAAGAAATTGGGTAGTTAATTGAATCAACTATGGGAAGCTTTTCTTTCCATTACAGGATGGATCTTGCAAGGGGTATTTTGGAAAATGCAGTAGGTATGAGGGTATGTGCTGCCATATGTGAATCCTTTTGACCCACATAAGGGAACGCATTCATGACTGTTGCAGAACTAGAGAAACAACATCCATTTCATGCCCTTCCAAATGTCATCATTGGTGTGACAAAGCATATGGAAAGACAGTTCCATGGAAGGATTTCAGACACTTTCAGTCATCAGACCCAAGGAGAGGTGCTATAGGCTGGACTTCCTCTTTTTGAGGGAGTAAAATGAAAAAGATGAATTAAAAATGGGGAGGAGGAGAAGGAAAAAAACATGCAAGGAAAAAGAAATGAAGCGTTTGAAAACTAGTATCAGGAATTTTGCTGCTAAATACATCTGTAACTTTTATGGAAAATTGGTGCATTAAACAACTATTTCATATGGCAAATTCAAGCAGGACTGCTGAAGACTTCATGCAGCTTCAGGATGACATGGAAACAGTTTAAAAATCTGCCAGATTGCTCTGGATGGATTTCACCCCTGCTGTGTTTTATGACTATCTGGGAGCTGTTGCTAGTATTAAGTCATCACACCAATTACAGATCCTTACTGGAGAATGCATGCCCTCTGTGAGAGCTGGATATTGCTCTGTATAAACAAGAACTCATTTTCTGTATTTGGTTCTAGAGCATCATCGAAAAAGGGTCACTGCTTCCATCTAAAAATGCCAATACATAGCTCAAGTTCTTAAGCATGTATTACAATGAATTCATATAAATATAATTGTTACTACACAATCTATTAGATTCACTGTTATCTTCTCTGAAAATCACATACAATTCCATTTGGTACTGCTAATTTGATCATACTTTCAGTCAATTGTCATTTCAGCTTTCTCATAAAGGTTACCAGGACATAAACAGTAATCATAATGATAAATCAGCTGTCAGGAAAAATATTTAAACCATTTTTAAGATAGCACCACTATAATGGAAATATTTTGTAATTAATTGCAATTCTACTTAAAATAACTTCATACTTTCGTATGAGTTATTAATGAGAGTAAGGGAGGTGCAGCATAGAAGCTTAACAATATTAAGTATATTGAACAGAATAATAGTATCCCTCAAATCTCATTTTCTTGTCTTTTATACCAGAGAATGCCTTTCAACCTCAAACTACTTCTGCATTTCCGTAAAGGTATCTGAGAAAGAGGACAGTCTTGACAGGATTCAAAATTGTCACAGGTTCTTAAATTCTGAAAACATACCCTTCACTCAGTACTTTGCAGTTCAGTCAGAACTATCCACTTAAACAATAAAAGTAATAGAAAGATATAGAATACCTTTTCTATTTCCTTTAATACAGAGCTAGATCCCTAAGAAATCTTACTAATCTCACATCAAAAACTATTCACGCAGAGATGACAGTTTGGATATCCGGACTATGTATGTCGGATTGCAGGTACCTCTTGACTGCTGCATGTTAATTGTCACAGCGAGTTTAAAAAAAAAGACACTGCATAGAAACATCCCAGGGATCTTGAGTGGTAAGTCAATGAGGAGTTATGTGGAATTCTGTCATTGATATGTTATTATGTTACATGTTAGGAGCATCTAAGCCAATTATTTTGTCTCAGCTGGGAGACCAGCTGATAATATTCACTTTGTTTTCAAATAGTATTACATGGAGAAATCAAATCAGAACTTCAAAACCTTTTTTTCCTAACAATGTTTTGCACTTTATTGGGAAAGGAAAAATGCATAAACTGCTTAATTGATTTCAGTATATGAGTTCAAAAGAATTCAACAAATGATGGGCAGTTTTTAAAAACCTGTAAGACAGTCTTTTTATTACAAGTGTGACACTTCTAAACATTCATGCTGGTACTTGAACTCAGTATTTGCAATTTCATTGATCCCAATAAGAGACAGACAATGTTTAGGCTTCCAGGAGGTAGATATACAGGAGATAACAGTTGAAAATATGAAATAGGGGTTTAGTGGTTAACCACAGAAACTAATGAAAATGAGATAAAAATATTTTTTTCGTGTTCATAGAATTGTCACCAGAAGACTATTAAGGAGTAAAGATCATTATAAAGGAAGATAAATTACATTTGAATCAAAAGTAGTGCATAGTGATAAACTCTATCTCTAAACAACTTTAAGAGTGGCAAAGGTAGACAGTAGGGTTCACAACAAATATACTTTGAAATCTTCATAGATACTTGATTTTCTGGTCTTAGTAAATCTTCAAAGCCATTTCTCAATCGCTCTCTGTATGGTTGAAAAATTCAGTCCCAAGTAACTAACCACAGAAAAGGAAAATGGTGAAGAGAAAGACGAAATTGAGCACCATTCTTAATACCATCTTTCATTTTTGAAAGCTTCTGAGCTTCCAACACGTCTGCATGTTTCAGTACAGTTTATAATTTTGTAGCTAGAAAACAGAGATAGAGTGTTATAGTCTGAAAGGACGATCAGTGAGAGCTGCTAAGAAAATATTCATTCTCTGGTCCCAACTGTAATTTTTATTCTTCATGCCATATGAATTAATCAGCAAAACTAATATGAGAAATTTATTAGGAGTGTCAAGAATTAAAATATGTCACAGTTCTAATCCTTGAAATTCTTATTATTGTCTCTACTTTTATTTGGAACAGATTTAAGGTTTCCATTACAGAAGCTCTCCAATTAGTTGCACCAAGTAGCATATTTTGTAGGCATCAGTGTTCAGTTTTCAGACATAAGCCTAAGCTCCGTTCATTGAGTGTTTAATGAGGTTAAGATACATATTACCAGATGGGAGTATTTATTATTAGCATTCTCCTCATAATAACTGTGTCATACAACAGCAAAGCTGTAAATTGTTGGTTGGTTTCAAATTCTGAGCTAAAATACTTTTTGAGTAATCATCTTATGTCACAATATTTTAATAAAGCTTTAATTCCTACAAGCCACTTCCTGCTACATGGGAAGCGCACAGTTTATATCTCTCCAGGGTACTATAATTATTTTACACTGGCATAGATACATAAATGAGAGTAAGGGTACAGTGGAAAAAGGGGGAAATTAATAAAATAGAAAAACTAGTTCAGTTTTACCACGTTTCATCTTGCTTCGTGACAACCATATATTGGTCATTGTTATTAAAGAAAAAAAAAAAAAGCTGT
>VWZK01010967.1:16430-71567 GCA_013396935.1 Baryphthengus martii
AAAGCTGTTTGATTTTTCTTCGTTTGATGCTGACTATTGTGAAATACTTTCACGAGAGCAGCACTGAAACCTTATGACGAGAGTCTCTCCTAACTGAGGTAAGAGGGAAATGGACATCTCTAATTGTGAAACTGTCAATCACAAAACATCCTCCATGACTCTTTATTGCTCTCCACTGATTATGACAAAAGCCTAAATGACTAGCTCAAACTAAATACCTAGTGAGTTTTTAGCCTAGTGGCTAGAAAAAGGTGAGATAAAACTATGCACTGACTGCCGCCATACACATCAGGTGTGTTTGTCTGTACTGTTTTTTGGTTTTTATTTCTCCTGAAAGTTTTTAAGATAACCAGCCTTTGGGAGCAGATCTAGGTGGCTGCCTTATACTACTGGCATTTTAAATGGATCACTATTTTATCTGTATGCTTTGACTTCTCTGGTTCTAAAAATAAGGAAAATTTTAAGTACAGTTGGGCATAAATGATGACAGATTTAAGAAATCCAAATCAGCCAAACAAATACTTCCCTCACCTCCTTCTTGAGAACATTTAAATACCCAGGGTGCAAACTTCTTGAGAGCTAGTTTATAACTCAGAGAATTATAAAGTATTTTCATCGGTTTCAGCACGCTCTGCACTGACATTTAGTTGAAGACACTGAATTGAAGATATTTGAAATCATATACTTTTAGATTTGAGAACCATAACATTCTATAGTATGATGACTGCATCTCTCTGAAACCTCTACGTTGCAATCATCAAATCAACTTTGTTCTTGAATTTCATCAATGCAAATTAGAATAAGATCAGTCACCGTCAATAACTATTGACAAATATTACATTTCCTCTGAATGGCTTGTACTAATCATAAATATGAATTTTACCACTAGCACGCCTTCAACAAATATTTTAAATTTGAGCACTAAAACTAACCTGTCACATTATTCAGCTGGACAAAAAAGACACTTATGACCATATATATATATATACAATATACAGCATTCATATCCTATCGTTAAGATGATACTAGAATCTCTCATGCTGAGAAGAAAAATGTTTCAGATTTGTCCAGATGAATTATTTTCACCACCAAAAAACTCCAAACCACACAAAACATGAAAAAAATACATTAAGAAATAGATCAGAAATAACTTATTTATATGACTGTTAAAAGAGAAAGCAATATCGAAAATTAAAAAGAAAAAGAAGGTACAGCTAATGGAAGAAATGACAGATCTCAAGTAACATGTTTTATCTTACATAATATATTCCTCTAACACTTATTTTCAATTTTTTTTATACTTGAATATAGTTTTACACACGTACATTCTTATAAGTCCATTCAACATAAGTTTTCATATGAGGAATAAGAACATAAGATGGGGCTTTTCACTCAGCGAAAAGAGATGTCTGAAGGCAAACATTAAAAAAGGCTATAATAAAACCATAAGAAGAGCTGGAAAAGACCATTCACTAGCTTTTCTTACACAAGAACTGAAGAGCATTAAACAAAACTAAGAGAATGAAGTTTCAAAACAAACAAAAATACCATTTTTCACACACCACTTTGTGAAAATAGCAGAATTCCTTCCTGCAAGAAAAAATGCCATTAGGTACAGCCAGTAGTGGAAGATATTCTCAGGAAATATCATGGTCATTTCCCCATACGCAACTACTATCATCCATATGTGGAGATATAGGTTAATTGAGAGTAGAATTAGTATCTTTAAGAGGAGCATCTGAAACGTTCTGTAACTAAATCCCAGAATCTTCTAAATGAAAAATCTTTTTCCAAGACTAAAAATGAGAAGAAAGTTCACTTCTATGTATATCATAAAACGAGTTTCAAATACTAAATTATATATGCAACCAAGTATAAACACATTCTGTGTGAATGTGTGTCCTATTTAAATTTCTCAGCATGTGCCTTTGATGCAGAATTCAGTAGCTACTTCATTTGTCTAAGAGAAAACCTAAACACACACTGTAACTGCTTTCTTATTACTTCAATGAAATATTCATCTCTTAGTCTACGATGTATGTTTTGTTCACTAACTTTGTTATCTATTGGGAACTTAGAGTGTTGTAACTCTGCATTTCGAAGTTATTTGGGTATTTAGGCACAAGTTTAAGAGAAAACGTGAAGGAAAGCTGATTAGTCATCATGTTTTACACACATTTAATCCAATACCACTCATATATACATTTGCTTACAAGCTCTGCAGGCAATATTGGCAGTAGGCTTTATGATAACAGAGACTTCTACTCATTTGGATCCTAGATTTATTTCCGCAGAGAGGATCAAGCTATGCTGAAAGTAACTGGTAGATGCAAATATCAGTCAGTTCCAGTGCCAACTAATAAATAAAGCAATCTCACATCAATACAGTCCTTTAAAGATTCTTTTGCCCCAAAATATTTTTTTTCTAATGGAAGTTTAACATGCATATCAGCATAAACAGGAAATTTGTAAGATTTTCTTTTTCCCCTTCTTATATCTAAACCTTATCTTAAATCACAATTAGGCCCTGGCTAGAGATCTTACGCTTTGAAATATAATTCTGATATGTACAAGGTAGCAAAAGAAGCTTATAAATAGGCAGCCATCAATCAGTCATGCCAGTAAAGTTTGTCTTGCTAAACCATGGCTCTACTATCTAAAATTGACTTTTCTTCCATAAAATATTGTACTAATACTAACATATACTCATCTGAGAGACAGTATCTTTCAATTCTATTCAGAGAGGAAACACCATATTGACTTCCACTTCTCACTGTGAGGAAAGAACCATCATTTCTTAGATACAGTGGGACAGTAATGGGGAGAAAGTTGCTGGGTTTTATCATCCTATTTTTGTCAGCAATATTTTCTCTTCTTTGAGAACATGGACAATATCATACACAAGTTCATGCTCATTTTTTTCCCACTATCATTACTGCTTTAACATCTACACCTCAAACAAAGCAATCAGAAAAGAGACTATTTGGAAAACTTTATAGTGTTCTAGTGAAGTATTAGTTCAAACTGAAAATGATCTCTGAAAAAACCCAAAAAAACCCTAAAAAATCCCCAAATCAAAAACAAGCCCAAAGGAAAACAAAACAAACTTTCTTGTAATTTAAGCAACAATGAATATTTTTAGAAATAACAATTTCACCAGTGGTTTAATATTTCTAATTAGCTGAAGCCTATCATATTAAGGTCTAAGACCTATTTTAAATACCAAATATACCTTCTACCTTCAAGCTGTTGCTTCTGATCAGTATTTTCACAGTTAATTGTGTTTTATTACAATTTTAGTGTAGTGACAAGAAACAAAAATATACTTTTAAGGAACAGAAGAAAATTGAGAAGAAAATGTATTTAACATGACATCATGCCTCTTGTTTTCTCTGTCACTCTAGTTTGTTGTATGTTACAGTTTTTTGGTTTTTTTTAAAGGAACTGAAAATTATTGCAGATAGATAAAAGATGCACTGTTTGAGAGAACAGGACTGTCATTCTAAGGCTATTTTGCTGAACAGCCTCTTTCCGAATTGATTATTATTTTAATCATTTCCTTCTATGTCTATAAAGCTTATTCATTTCTTTATTGAAAAGCAAATTTTAAAAGATTGTTCACTTTTCCAATGAAATGTATAGTGCTACTCCACTTAGATTATATTCTGCTCTTTTAGGTAAACATAATTCTAAATTGATTCCATGAAAATCTATTTAAGTAAAATCACAAAACAATACAATGAACCAATTTTATTTCATTAATTTTTACTTGCTAGTAGTTGATTCTAAAGAAGCCAGCAGAGCTATAGTGAGGGAAATGACTAGAACCAAACAGGTCTTTATAGTTAAGTTATAAAATTGTTGACAATTAAAATGGTTTCTAAGAGGCAAAGTACCATGACTAGTATCAGAGATGACTAGGAAAGATGTAGTCTTTTCAGTTTGGGTCAAAATTAGGGGAAATATTTCGTTCATAGGAAGTATGTTTCAGGTCTGAACAACTACATTATTCTTTCCTGCTTCCTTGTATTGGTGTGTATACCTATGTATGTATACATGGATCTACAACTATTGTGCTTACTTTTAACTTCCTAAAGTATCTAGTTCCTTGATAAGCAAGAGTCAGAGAGGAAAGGATTACCTAAAGAAAAGTCAGAGTTTACAGACACCTCGGTCCTGATCCAAGAGTCACCTTTTCCTTGCCTCAAAGCAGCAATAATAGCAAGGAGGTATTTTTTTAACACTAAGACTTGACCACCTAGATGAAAAGAAGTCTCATTTCACCAATGTTTTCACTGTCATGTGAGAGGAAGGGAATATAGTTCTAGAAATGGTCTGATGGTCAGTGAGGAGTTAATGAAAGTTTTCTATGAAGGATTATGATCCAGGAAGGAACTGTAGCCTGCACTAGTATCCAGTATCCATAGAAGGCAATAGCTACTGAGTAAATAAAGTCATACCTAACTATCCTGTAGTTCTTCATATTTCATATCTTTCGTTTTTTATTCCTGCAGTTCTGAAACTAACAACAGTATTAGTTCAAAATGCTTTATTTTTTTAACTAGTTGCCTTAACTTATAAAAAAAAAAAAAGTCTTTCTATAAATCATTCAGGATAAATGCTACATTACTTTGAGATCCACATGCTGTTTGGAACATATTATAGTTACGAACCTAGCTGGATTTACAGAATCTGAAGTCAACCTGGATACTTTTCTTTCCCTTAGAATCTGATCAGAAGAATTTGTGACTGGGAAGACAAGCACATAAAGTGTTGCACGTCTCTATTTGTAACAAAGCAATTGAAAGGTACTTTGGAGAAAATCTTTTGCATTTTGCTGAGTACAAAGCTAATGGTCAGTTCTAGCACTGTCACATCCCACTTGTCTTCATACAAGCCTGCAGCTGACTTGAAAAATATAGATTAGCTAGAGATGAGCAGCTCTTCCCTGCCAGGAGGTTTACCTGCTGCATCAACAGCATAAGATTTGACAGTTGTAGGCAACTCTGTATTGTGCAGTTTTCACTGTCAGTTTGACATGTTGTCTAGTTTAGAAGCACTGGCATCTTTAGACAGAGAAACAGTTACCAAGTGGGTGCTGCTGGGAAACCATTTTGCACAGATTGTCTCCAAGGAGCAGGGCTGTGGACAGCTTGAGATTCAGTGGAGCAAGAGATTGTGAGCAGCACAGGAGTATTTCAGCTGACCTTTCTGGAAAATTTCAGTGTGTATCTCAGCTCTCACAGACACGTTCGGTGCTTCATTTTACAGTAGCGTTGATGAGATAGGCGCAGCCGAAGTACAATGCAACCATGAATTTAGGGGCAACGGCTTAAAATTTGGGCAGAACATTGACAACAGAATACAAATGTTCTGCCTTCCCTTCAGGTTTTGGAATAGGCAGGACAGGCTGTCGCTAACAGTTACCATGTTAGTTTCACGGGTTTTGTTTGTTTATTTTGAAGTAATACTGCCTTTCTGAATGCTAATACTGATTTGCACTCTATAAATTGCTATTTGATGATAATTATCTAAAAAATGAGTAAAAGGATTAAGAATTTAACCAGTTTAATGCCATTAAATATCTATAACTACAATAATCTCATAATAACTGCCTCCAACTTCATTGTAAATCTGGAAAATTATTTTGTGAAGTAACACCTCTCAGAGCCTCCAGACAATACCAAGTGAACTCTAGGATCATGATTATAGTGATGATGAGTTTCAATGCAAACAGGTATTTAGGTTTAGTCCACATCCAAGGTTAAACTATAGCAATTGCTCTATCACTCAGAAATCCCTTCCTAGCAGAGAAGGGGAATTGGGAAAAGAAGAGGTGACTCATAGGTTGAAATGAAAACAGATTTGATGAAACAATCAAATTATTACCAATGCTAATATAAAGTATATGAAGTTAGAGTCTGCACAGTGAATGTACAGTGGTCACAATAAATAGGAAAGCAGTCCAAAAGAGAAGAGGAGGAGATGGAAGAGGAGTAGCTCAAGCAAGAAGCCATCCATCATCAGTTAACTTGCCCCTTTATAATGAGTGTGACGTTTATGGTATGGGATACATGTGTTAGCCAACTTGGGTCAGCTGCCCTAGCTGACTTGAAACTGCTAATGGCCTGCAGACTATAGCAGGCCTATGATTCTGTCGCAGCAAGACGGGGACAATAGCAAAGACTCATCTTCAGGCTGTTGTCAAATGCTAGTGCACAAACTAATTCCTGCTGTCAGCTGCTGAACTATGTGGCTACAAACTACATCTGGAGTGAGGGAATCTTGTAGTGGCATAAGGGAATAGCAAAACTATTTTCTTCCTCTGTGTGTAAAAAAAAAGAATTTGAAACCAGGCAACACATTAATATACATCTTGATTTGACATTCCGCAGTTATTTTTCCATTTCTATAAAGCCACAGGCAACCTACTGAAAAAAAGTGTAGAAACAGGACAGAGTCCGTTTTAACTTTAAATTAAGTTATTTGTCCTGAGTAGCGAAAAGTCATGATGTTGTGAACCAAATTACTTTACTTATCTATGAATCAGAGCAGAAGATAAGGTTTCACCTCGCCTCCTTGGCTAATGTAATTTTGGGACTGTGCCTAAGAGTGAGGCTGGCAGAACAGTCTCCAAAACTGTTCAAGTCTCATCTTCTCTGCTGAGATTACCAGTGAAGGTGCCAATTATTGCTGACTGTAATGACATTTTCTGTGATGTAGACATTTGTCAGAAAGGAATCACAATGAGACAAGATTGGATACTTATAATCAGAAATTTAGTGGGTTTTTTCCCCCTCTCCTTATCAATCTGCTAGAGATGACTGAGAGATTAAGAGAGATTTTTGGAGTTTTCAGTCTTCATGAGCAGTGAAAGCAAAGAAATTTTATTTTAAAAGTATGCCCAAACCTGGAACTGACTAGACAGATTCAGAAAGGTCCTGCCTATTGTAATCCAGTGTTACAGCAGCTGTTCAGAACATGTTATTTATTTGTTTTGTTGGTACGAAAAAACAGTTTTTCAAGAATGACTGCCAGATAAGAGTGACACTCGACCAACTTTAGCAGTGTCACAAAAGTCATCATTTGATGGAACCACTGTGCAAGAATTATGTCATTCAGAAAAAAAGACTTTATGAATAGTGTGATCTTTAAAGAAGCACATCCTAATAATTAATCACCAGTAGTATTACTAAGATTTTTTAAGCCTCATTTGTTGTAGTATCTGCCTTCTCTAACATGATCTCGTCCAAAATTTCCTAATTTCCACACAGTTTAAGTTCTCAATTATAATTTTTCTTTTCATTTACTTCTTCATTTGTATTTCACCGACGATTAGGACTAGACTCCTGATTCTTAAAAAAAAATAAATAAAATAATCTAAATAATTTTAGCTATTTTTTCATGTGGTGTTAGCTAGAAATAAATCTTCTAGAAAGAAAACAAAGCATTAGTAAGCAGTATTTAAAAACCTGATTTACAGTATTAATGTTCACTTTCTTACAGATGACATAAGAAAAAAAAAAGATTAGAAGTATTCTAAGTGCTTGTCTAACTGTCAAGCTGCTTCAGACTTACATTTTTAATTTTTGCAGCTTGTGATCTAAACCGTATAAAAAAGCCTGAGTGGAGCACCAGACATGTGGTTTCAAGTTCCAAAGGTCAGTCAAGGTGATTTTGAACCAATATGATATGCGAATGTAAAAATTCCACCTTACTTTTACCAGACAAAATAAAAACTTTTTCTCATTTTGTCCAGGTAAAGTATTGGGCTTTTTTTCCGTGCAGCAGGGGAAGATGGAGGAGGGCTTACAGACCATGACAGGTTATTTGTATAATAAAGGCACATTGAACATTAATTTAATCTTTTAAAAACCTATTCCACTATCCTTTATGCATTTACATTTTGATATTATTTAACATTTGTATGTAAGATGCACAGATATTTCTCAAATGACTGTGTAGGTAGCCAACATAACCTTTGGGAGGGAGAAAAATAGGTTCATCTATTTGACAATGTTGTTTGTTTTGCTATAATGCCATTTCTAGATTAAGAGCAACTAAGCAAGTAAAACAAAATCATGCAGAACATTACATAGTAATAGTTTCAAGGGCAATTCGGAGCCTCTCACTTGTTATTTAGAATGAGGACAATGATTATAAAGCTTTTCAAATAGGAAAAGACTGCATAACGCAGTTGAAATATTTCATGATGACAGGTAAAGGCAAAGCTGACAGGTAAAGGCAAAACTCTTCAACGGATTACATGTAAGTTCTAAAATGATTGTGGAAACTACCCTTTGGGGGAAAAAAAACCCAACATTATTTATTAGATAAGCAAATGATGCCTAGTTCTGCTTTTAGTTGATGTTTTCATTGGATCAATCTATACAAACCTTGGGCAAGTAACCTTAAATGAACACATTATTTCAGTGAGATTCAGGTAGGGTACATTCTTCATCAGCTGAATGCAGAAATATATAATGTAAAAAAAAACCCGCAAATCTAAATATTCATATCTTTGAACTTCCCCCAGAATCTAACTACTCATAATTTCCACTGAGCAAATCTTGTACAATAGATGCTATAGAGCCTGTCTGTACATAAATAATAAATTAAAAGCCCTACATAACCTTTTTTTTTAAAAACAGAAATTAACATAGAAATTCAGTGTGATATCTCTGATAATCATAACAATATCTCATTATAGAACATTAAAAACCCAAATCTATTTAATAGTTTAAAGAATTGCAAATAGCCTTTACTTTGACTGTAATGGTGTTTTATCCTTCCCAAGTATTCATATCCTTAATTACTTTTCACAGTGGTTTGCCCTCTTGTTTTTCATTCTCTCTGCTATTTCTTTTCTAGGACAGTTGTATAGAGTAAAAAGAAATCTAGGCATATTCATTCCACTTACATTGTTTTCTTCAATGAAATGTTGACAACTATTGTAGTTCTGAAGAGCTCCATTTTACCATGGACTGTTGAAAAGCTTTAGGTTTTAAAAGCTGTCAAATTACAGTAGACATTCACTAGGCAGATACAGCTGTATTCACTTAAATACAGTCCTGCTTTCTGACTATCTTATCACAGTCAGTGGTCACTGTCAATACGGTCTTGTGAAAAATGATATAGATTCCCACAGTAGGGAAAATCGTGAACACACTTACAGTAGGTCTTCTTTAGGAAAAAATACCACTGTTTCTCTATGTGTGTTTTTCTCATCTCTGCTGGCGGAACCTTCTTCCTATTTCCATCTTTGCATGTTTATTTTCTCCTATACTCACTGACTCTTTCAGGGTGTAGGGTTAATTTTTTTCCAAGCTCCCATTCCACACCAGAAGGAAAGATATGTTTGTCTCAAAGAAATATTCAGTTTACCCACTCTTGGTTTGAATTCACAGAAACACTTTCCCCTGCCCCCAGCAAAACTGTCATCTTATTTAGGAAAAAAAGTTAGTACATCACTATAAGCATGAAAATCTGCCTCATTTCATAGAAGAGTTTTCTAATAATATATACTAAGCAAGAAATTATCTTTCTTCTGTTAAAACTATCTTTTCCTTCCAGGGCAAAAAGTCCCATATATTTCTTCAAAGACGTGTTACTCAAATTTAGTAAAGGATAAATACAGTTAAATATTGTTAAAAATATGTGGGTTTTTCCTCCCCACAAAAGAAAACAAATACACAAGCACCTTATTCTCCTCACCCCTCCTCGCCTCCTAGATAAAAAAGTTGGCAAAGATTTTGGAAAAGGAAAAGAGGATTTGTTCAAACTTGGAATGTTTTCTATTGATTAGTAATCAGTGAGCTCCATTCAGATTTAGTGAATGGGTGTGTGTTTGTGTTTAATTATAAAAAAAATATTTTTAAGTACGATAGGTAAAATTGGTTTTAAAATAGTCATGTGACTATGCTTTATTTCTGAATCATCAAATGTCTCAACTGTAGATGAATGCACTTCTTAGCCTCTTTCAATTTTTTTTTTTTTTCCCCAAATCCAGTACAGACTACAATAAAGCAGAGAAAGTCAAACAGTGTCAATACAAACTCACTTCAGTAATTTAATTCTATTCCAGCACTGGCCTAGCTTCTCTTTTAATGGCTGAAATAGTAGAAAATAACTTTTTTTTCTATCCTAATATGCCAATACTGCTGAAGGGCCTCTAACAAAATATCCTTTTGCTATGCTGAAAATTTAACACGATATCATTTAATTCATCTAGATGTTATCAATGCACATAAACAAACAAGAATTAAGAACTCTTCCAATTCAGTTCTTGAATCAGAATTGCATTTTGTACTCAATTCATTTAGTCTTTCAAACAGTACATAAGAAGGAACTGCAAGGACCATCTACATATGTAGCTATTTATTCTGTAACAATTTACTTATTAAAAAAGCCTTCTTTCTGCTCACAAAATCTTTTTAAACTCCCAAGAGTAGATTCATCATTTTCTCATTGACTCAGTATAGTATATTTAATCAAGTTAATGCAAGTTTTCTGTCCTTTGATGCTATGAAACACTCAGTTTAATAAGGAAACTAGGTCAGCTGGCAAGGTTTTTTAGAAGAGTTTCTTTGCCATACATGCAAAACCGGAAAGAAAATTTTCAAGTCATGAAAGTCTTTTAATTTGGCCTGTAAAACCTAGATGCATCATTTATGCAGATACACCAAATTGGGCGGGCATATCCATCTGCTAGAGGGTAGGGAGGCTTTACAGCGAGACCTGGACAGGTTAGATCATTGGGCCAAGGTTAATTGTATGAGGTTCAACAAGGTCAAGTGCCATATTTTGCACTTGGTCACGACAACCCCATGGTAAGCTGCAAACTTGGGGATGTAGGGTTGGAAAGCTGCAAGTTGGAAAGGGACCTGGGGGTGTTGATCGAGTCGATTAAATATGAGTCAGTAGTGTGCCCAGGTGGCCAAGAAGGCCATCCTGGCTTGTATTAGAAACACTGTGGCCAGCAGGTACAGAGAGGTGATTGTCCCCCTGTACTTGGCACTGGTGAGGCCTCACCTTGAATATTGCGTTCAATTCTGAGCCCTCCACTACCAGAAGGACACAGAAGTGCTGGAACATGTCCAGAGAAGGGCAATGAGGCTCATGAAGAGTCTAGAGCACGGGTCCTACGAGAAGCAGCTGAGAGAGCTGGTGTTGTTTAGTCTGGAGAAGAGGAGGCTGAGGGGAGACCTTATCTACAACTACCTGAAAGGGGCTTGGAGTGAGGAGTGGGACAGCCTCTTTTCCCTGGTGGCGTGTGACAGGACCAGAGGTAATGGATGCAAGCTGCGCCAGGGGAGGTTTATACTGGACGTTAGGAAGCATTTCTTCACTGAAAGGGTTATTAAATATGGGAATAGTTTGGCCGGGTCAGTGGCGGAGTCACTATCCCTGGAGGTATTTAAACAGCATGTGGACGGGGTGCTTAGGGACATGGTTTAGTGGTGAGCTGCAGTATTTGGTCGAAGATTGTACTAGATTATCTTGAAGGTCTCTTCCAACCAAACACATTCTGTGGTTCTGTGATATTGTTTGGGTTTGTTTTATCTTTGCTGAACTAAGAAACATTTTTCAGAACTGTTGTTTTAAAAAGGTCAGAAAAAAACAAGTAACACTGACAACTGAAATAAATTATCAAGTTTCTTACAGAACTATTAAGTAATAATAGGACCGTGAACTTGTATGTATTTTCTTCCAATTTACATAAAATACATCATAAAGTCAGATATTTTCCGTGCTTTATGCTTTCTGTCCAACCTGTATCAGGCATATATACCTGTAAAACTTTCTGAGTGGAGTTTGTAAGTCATTGTTCCCCCAGCTTCATGTGCATATCAAATCTACTATTACAGATCACAAGGATGTTCATGAACCACATAGACAAGAAGATACCCTACAGAAGAACAATAGAGAATTTAGCTTTTGAAAACATAAGATGTAATTTGCTGACTAGTATTTATAATATATTAGAATAAGGCATTACAGAGCACATGCAAAAGTATTTTGAAATGTTCTTGACTTTTCAGAAGCCAGAGTAGCTCTTTCAAACATTTTTCTCCTTCAGTCTTTCGAGCCTGTCTTTGTCAGAACAGTAGCTGCATAGGACTATTTCTTATTTAGTATACAGCTTTTTATTTCTGCACAAGAGCAGGGAAAAATAAATGTTTTTCCTGTTATGATCACATAATTTCCAGTAAATGTCACATTATCCACTTTTTGCCAGCATCTTTCCTTCCTTCTTTAATCTCTGCTCCTGCTCTCCTATTCCTAAGAAACTGTCATTCCTGAAATGTGGCCAGAAAGTCTAGATAGTGCTAGCTGACAAAAAAATGACAGTTCATCTAGCTATATTTTTCTTTTTTTTTCCCGGAAGGTGTCGGAGTAGCTCCTCAGAAAACTGAATTTGATCACAAAAATCTAGATTTTTTTTTTAAGCATATGCAACTCACACAAAGGAATGAACCCATTTCTATTTAAATTAGCTCTTTACAATGCATTTTTTGCCCTTTACCAAATTACTCAGGAGTGGCTTTTTGAATTCTCAATGCTAGCTCAAAAATTCTGAAAAACTAATGGAATTGTTTTGAAAGAACAAAACCCCTGAAAAATCAAAAGGAGATTTTAGTAACCCCCTGCCACATCATGGAGAAGTGGCCCCTCAGCCAGAGACTGTGGCTTCTCTGTTACTCGGATGGGTGTAGGTAGGAGCTGCCTTCAGCCCTGCAGAAGCAGAGGTCACAGTGGTCTCTATTTGCAGCGGGTTATTTTCGTGCTGCCTTCCTACCAAGCCTTGCCTTGTCTGCTTCCACTGTCCAATTTTTGCACAGGGAAGGATGAGTTGAGTGATTTCCAGGAGGGCAGGAACAACTACAGCAGTGTTTGTGGGAAAGCAGAATAGCCCCTTCAGAGGTGCCCACTACTGCTGCTACTGAAGCACCATTTGGAAGCAACACTGAGAATCAAAGTGCATTGCCGGTCCAGGCAGGCTTGGCAAAGTGAGAGGTATCTGTTTTGGTCATTGAAATCACAAACAGATTCAGGTGGGGTGATGTGTTAGGACAGGTCCAGCATGAGATGTTATAAGTCAGCTGGTGCTTGGGCTCTAGCACCAGGCCAAAGCTGCGGAGGAAGGAGGAGATTTTCAGGGCAAGTAACAGCTGCTTACAGTGCTGTGTATGAAAGAGACAAGGTTTTCTGACAAAGTTATATGACATCAAAACAAAAAGACAGATGTCTCCTCAGTTTCTTTATCCATCTGTGTATTAATGTCAGCAGATATCAACATGAAAAATATGCTGTTGGAAGACACATGTAAGTAGTGAATAGAAGTAATAGTTAAAAAAAATAAATTACCATCTCTACACTGAAACATCATAACTTGCTAATAAAACACACGTTCTGATTACTGCAGCTCTCAAACCAAAATGGGTTTTCAGAGAGGACTCAGTTTCCTTTATGTTTAGTCTGAGTTGTATTCAGGATAGTGAAATACAAAAGAAAAGCTTTCAGTTGTCTTGTAACCTCAATCATCATTTACAAAGAAAGCACAGAATGGAAAAGGAGTACACTGTGTTACATGAGAAGCACAGTTTATTCTAGCTGCCAAAATGAATCCAAGCAGTAATATATTAACAAAAAACCTTACACTTATTTTTGCACAACACAGCTAGCTTTAAGAAATGCATGCTGTGATACCATCCTAAGAAAACTTAAACACCATGAAAAACAAAAATTGCAATGTTGTAGACATGATGGCTTAGACAAAACAAGGTAGAAGCAATATATTTTATTAGACCAGCTGGTATATTAAGCCCCTGGGATCTGAAGACAAGCTTGTACACCCAAAACCTTGCTTATTTTTTTTCAGATATACCTCTCTAAATGTACATTCTAAAGAACAAATAACAGTTTTACTATGGATTTGTTCTTGTCTGATTTAAAAAGATGTCATTAATTTTTTAACATGTTTTTCAAAACCAAAATATTATGTAGAGTCAGCTTACCATTTCCAAAGACTATAAAAGTAAGAACTGTGAAACCTAGAAGTAGTAGTCATATAATATAGATACCTATATTTTAAGTCTACATATGAGTTTGTCACCTAAAGCTCCCTTGATAATCAAGAGATGGAAGTGGTATTTTGTATAACACAACTCGTCTGATGTTCCACACATTGGCATTAGGAGCAGACAAGTTATGCCTTGGAATTTCAATGAAGAGCAACTTGCTCATATGCAGATGGGTGTAAGTATTAAAGATAGGTGAGAAGAGTCTTACTTCTATAGAAAAAAACCCCACACAAACACACAACAGTTCATATACTCACGATAAATAAGGCCCCCCACAACTTAAGCAGAATTATGCTGTGGGGTTGTTGACTCCATAAAGGGTTTATAAAGACTAAGAATGTTTCTTGTCATATCCTGTGTCTAGAGAAATAATATCATCTTGTTTAACATGGGAAGGACACAGTGAGAAGAGACAGGATGATTTAGAACAGGAGAAAATTCATAGGCATCTTTCTATTCTAGTTCCTCCCTCTCTACTTTGTTTTAAGAATATGGAGAAAATCCACTGATTTATATCACTTCTCAAACTTGATTCTATGAAGCTCTATCTCATATTTTTAAATTAATGCAGTTCTGGATGTGAATATAATACACCAAAGTGAAAGGAAAAGTTGTATTAAAGAAATGAAAAATGTCATTGCTAGTTCGAATTTCCTCCTCATATTCAAACAATTACAATGTGTTATCAACTTCCCACAGAAAAAAATAAGTTGGTAAAATTGTTTTCCTATATTAAGCTCTCGTATAGATAAGTAAAGCATCAGAAGTTAAATTATGATATAATTTTGATTTATTAATTCCTATTCCTTTTCACATATCTTTCATTTTTAAACTTTTCAGATAAAGTACCCTAGAATAGAAAAATTGTTCTTTCGAGTGCATTATTTTAGCCCTGTACTTTTTCCAGCAAGACAGTAGGTGTTTTATCCATACTGATTCCAGCAAGTACAGGATCAAATTATTCGCTGAGTAAACTAGGCATAACTATACTTTCAGCCAGATCCAAAATTAAAACCTGTATTTTATGGAAATAGATGGGCAGGTTTTCCCATTTTATTATGATAAAATAGATTTAATCTACTGTTCATTCTGTTTTGGCTGGTCACTATCTAGCTATCTTGCCTCTTTTTCATGCTACTAAAACAGGACAAAGATATTTTAAAATTTCCTTTTAAAAAGTAATTGATTAATTAATTGAAAGAAATTGCATGAGAGAATAATGAATAAAACATCAAGATGATCTGCAGAGTTGGATTTTTTTTTTTAAATCTGATTCCACTTTTAAAAATGAACTCAAGTTCTTATTGTTCTTAACAAAAAGAAGTCAAAAGATGAAGTATTTGCTCTATTAAATCAACAGGCAAACTGCCACTGACCTCGAAGAAACCAAGACTTCACTCATGAGTCACACTTGTAAATGAATTCTAAGTAAAACTTGCTTCTGACATTTTGATATGCACCGGTTTTCCATTGTTTAAATAATATGATATTTTAGTTAGCTGATTAATACTGTGAGGCACCAACATGAAAAAAGCGTGAATATTTCTTTCCTGGGGAGTGGGGAAGGTGAGAGGGCAATATTTCTGAGGCCATCTCAAGACATTACTACTCTTTAGATAAGTTTATTTTTGATATAGTGGAATGCATCTCAGATACTTCCTGCATGATTTTGAGGCTATTATCTTAATATTGCACCCAAGCAGGTAATGCTGCAGTGAAAATGAGGTATCTTTCTTCCTCTTTAATGAATGTTTTTCCACTTGTGGTAACAATTGCAATGATTTCAGATACATGAATTATCTGAAATTTCTCACTGAACATATGTACTACTAGTATCATTTCACTCAGTAGCTCTGATTTAAGAATTTGACTAACTCAATTGAAAGACACTTAAAATAATGAAAAATTACCCTCCATTTTAAAGCTAAACATTCCATTAGTGTACAGCCTGTTTTAAGGATGTGTGCAGATTGTTTTTAAGGAAGGAGGCAACATAAGGTCCATATGCTATCATACTTGTACATTTTATACTCTAGTTTATGAAAATACAATCCTGGAAGACTTCAGTGTATACATAAATTATCTAAAGCTTTCAAAGAAAAAACTAGGGTAATGATAAATGCTCGGTTAGGACAATATTGTTGGATTTAACATACTCTGGGGAAACGTAAAAGTAAAATGAAGTCTTCTGATTCCATAGCAATAATGAGAGACATTAACATTGAATGTCATTTAACTACGTTTTAAAAGGTTGCTTAATAAGCATCCTGGGTGCCTTAAGAACAGATTTATTAAATTTTGGTAACATCTTATTGAACTAAGGGTTTATAAGTCTTTTGTCTTTAGTTGTCACTAACACTTTTGTGTTAAGCTAATCACAAAACTAACAGTTTGTGATAAGCATTTTTCTCTAGTTTCTTTCTCTCTGTAGAATGGAGCTCATCTCAACAACTTCACCACAATAAAATGAAAAAATGAGAGGCAGCATCATGGTTGTAACAGCCATTCAAAATGTTTATATTTCAATATTCTGATGTGACTCATGAAGTAAGGGTATCTGACTCATACAAATAAACTCCCATCACACCAGAAAATGACATTCCCCTAAATGTTTTTCCTCAACTGATGTGAAAACGGAATTTGGTTGGAGTTGGTTTTTGGTTTTGTTTTGTTTTAAACTTAGAAAGACCCAACTGAAAAAAATCTGCAGAAAAAACCAAATGTCTAATATAAGTTTAAAAGACATAAGGTTTCTAATAACACTATGGATAGCAATAAGCAAAAATGTCATAATTTTAACAACATTATACACAGCAACATGCTGCACTTATTATGTAATATCTATGCGATTTCTACTGATTACCACGTTAAACCAGCCCCTTAACTTTTACCAACACCATATTGTCAACAGTGAGTACAAGACTCCAACAGAAGTACCAACTGCACCATCAGTTACACTGTTTCATAGTGTCTGCCCAAGCAAATATCACAAGTCATACATATATTTCCATTTGTCAACATTGCATAAGCAGAGGCATCAATGCTTTAATGTACCAAATGCAATTTTTTCTAATATATCTTAGGGTTTTATAACTAATGTTCTATTTTTACATCATCGACACAAAAAGCCACAAGAAACTCATCACTTCTCCTCTTCTGAAGATACTCTGTCCAGTAGAGCCCAACACCTACATCATAGCAAGATAAGTGTAAAATAAGGTGTACTTGTATAAAAAGCATTAGTAAAATTAGAAAAGTCAGCAACAGTGGCCATGTCCTGGAGGATTCTTTGATGAATGACAGAAACAGATAACAACTAAGAAGGAAAGTTATAGAAGGTATATTATGCCTGAACTAAGACTTCACGCAGAATGACAAGGATATAAACGTATCCCTGAAAAGGACCTAGTTATTTATCAAATCTAATTTTAGGCAGAGGAAATTCTACTCCTTCTGAAGCCCATAGAGACTGTCTTGTAAGTTCTGACCACCCAACTCTGTCTACTTCTCTCTCTTCAGTGACTGGCTGGCAGTAATTTCCAATTATTACAGTTGGCCTTTGTGAGCAACTCAACATAGAATATCACAGAGGTAGAAAGGTCAGAAGGACACCAGCAGCAAGTTCAAAACAGATCTGGGAGTCTGTCTGCCTTTAACTTTTGCATCTGTTCTTTTGCAGAAGCTGGGTTTTTTTTAATTCATAATTTCAACCTACAGTACATGACATCATTTGAACTTATTTTGAAGTAAAATATACAAAGCTTTACTGTCTTCATATAAGGCTAGTTTTGAATAACTCATTAACATGTTAAATGAGAGAATATTTTAATTAAATCTCTACATAACATTTTGATTATTATTACTCAAATGCACATAAGAGATTAATTTAGACCCTTGTTTTCAGCCATACAAAAATGATTGCATTATAAAAGATCACTCATTTCTAATTAAATAAAGCATCAAACTCACTCGTCAGATACGAATTTGTTAAACCTACAGGATTTTATGTATTATAAAAATGCTAGGTTGGTATTTTGAATACGATGCTTTCATAATGAGTCTGTTGGTAGCTTTGTATTTTATTAGTCATTGTATAGAATAATGGTAAATGGAATTTCTATCTGAATATGTTCTGGAGATGAATTAAATTCATGATGAACAAAAGGAATGAGCATCAACTCTGATAATTATTAGGATCAGCTGAAGCAAGAAGGATCTGGGTGCATTTGAAATGTCATTCACTGCAGAAACCAAGCAGAGTCTGTTCTCAAGCTTTAAATGCTTGTAAAAGAGTCCTCTGTTCTTTAACTCTTTTCTCACTTAGCACCTGCTAAAAATAAAGGGATACATGCTTATTGTAGTACATCTCTTCATTCTTATGTGTTGAGTGAGAAAGAGCAGCAGAACTGGAAAGAATTAAAGTCAACAATTTGGGGTAAAAAGGGTGACTATTTTTGTCTTATACAGAATACAGACCACATAAAGCAGGCTAAAACTTTCTAAGAGTGCCCCCCCCTCTTTTTTTTTCCTTCTCAAAATATGGTGGTTACTGGCCATGTATATGCAATCCAACTGTAGTGAGCTATGATGCTAGGTATATAATTTAAATAGAATTATTTCTTAATACAATTTATTTTCACAGTGGACTTTTCAGCACTGTAAATGTATATGTATTTTAAATAGTCATTTTAGTTTTTCTACTATGCTAATGAAGAGTAACTCTGTCAGAAAGCAAAAGAGACAAAGCTTATTCAACAAATCCCAACCTTCAAGCAACAATAATGGAGTCAGCTACTGTGTAACAGACAAATTACATTCTATTTTTTTTTTTGCCTAAAAACTCTGAAGACAAAAAAAGTCATGGGTAGCAGATGGAAAAAAGTAAACTGACACTTGTATCAATTTACATAAAATTTAGTATTGCTAGAGTTTGATTGTGAAGATGCTCAAATCTCTAAATCTAAAATTGTGCTCATTCCAGGAAGAGTTGTACTCAAGGAGACATTAAGGGGACAATGAAGAAAGACATAAAGAGTATATCTGAGGAAAAGCTTCAGAAGTAAGAACCTACTGATTAGCTCTGATTCCATTTGTAAGGTATAGGGGCTTCTTACTTTTAACAGAAAAGAAAAAAAATATTTTAATAGTTAAAACTAAAAAATTCATAGAGGAATTGAATAATTAATGCTCCAACTGCAAGACCGGTGAGGTCTGTTTACATTATGGTGTTCATCATGGAGAAATTGCAGTGGGGACACATACATTCTGTCTCAGATCTAAGCTGGATTTCATTTGACCTGAGTGAAATTCTGCAAAAGCAGAAAGAGTTTGTGCTTGCAAATGTCTTTGTACTATAAGTAACAAAGAGAATATTATTAAACCTAACATTTAATTAAAAGAAATCACTGCTGAAAAATATTTTTGACCCATGTTGCGCACTATGACTAAATTAATACTATGCTGTTAAAATAAGAATCTTTCCCAAGTCTGAACACACTTAATTAAGTATTTCACAGACAGCAGGTATGCTTTAATTGAAATTCCACATATAAAAGAAAAAATTGCTAATCTGACCAATCTGAATATATAAATGCCTAGAAATATCTTTGTACATTGCAGAACTTTTTAGAATGTGTAATTACATAGCCACAAACCAAGAACTAGCAATTACTGTGTTTGTGTGAATATTTTCGTTAGTTACAAGTTAGAATAATAAGTGTATAGCTTCTGTTTTGCAAAGCAGATAATTTCTAAGTCAGGCCTCAGAATAAGAAGGACATTGATCCAAATCACTCAGATTATAATATATTTTCAGTGTGAGATACAGTTCTTTGAAACTACATTAAAAAAAAAAAAGGGCAAAAAGAATTATCCTAATAAAAACCTGAAAGATATATCCATATTATAAGAAGAAATTATACTCTGGGAAATAGTAAAGTACATACTTGTTCTTGATAAAGAACAGGCACATAACACTTGAAGATTTTTTTTATATTATTTACAAAAGTTTCTTCAGTATTGTTGTGATTAAGAAATTTTTCATAAAACCAAAAACCTGAGTGCTATATATGATTGTTACTTTAAAAGTGTAGCTAAACTGGCATTTAGTGATTCTAATTTAAACTGAAAAAGGCCATATTTGATTCCTGGCTCTTTAAAAGGAGGGAATAACATATTTTTCAATGGCTTAGGGATTTTCAACATCTGTACTTAGATAAGATTGATACCACCTATAAAATGATTTGGCCTTATTGAAAAAGTGTGAATTTCCTTCTTTTTTTTTTTTCTTCTTTTTTAACTCTAAATATTTAGAACACCTAAATTATCATTTGCAAAAAAAAGAGAGTTTACAATAAATACCTTCAAGATGTTTGTACAAATGTACAAACTTAGTTTCCAATCTGAAGGAAAGAAATCAGTAAAAACTATTCAGAGACACATTGTCCACTGAAATACTGTTACTATCCAAAATCTTAATTTTTATCTTGTTTATTCTAATCTCAGTTTTGGAGATGCAAAGGATGAAGAAAATGTTAGGTAACTGGAGAGCATCCCTATGATTACGTAACTCTATTCTGGATATTCTGCTTGTTTCTCCTTGCCTCTGTCAGGTGCTAGGAAGGACAAGAATTCTGCTTTAATCAAGCTCCACTCTCTGCTTAACACAATCCTGTTATGTCAACAGCTAAATACTTATGATTTCTTAGAAAAATAACTAATAATTTGATTTCTTACTAAGCAATGTAATAACGCACAAAGGCAGATCTTCAGCTTCTATAGAATAATACAAATGTATACATGTACAATGTCTAGCTCGTGGATTTCTTGCAGCAGACATGGGTTATTTTCTGTTTCTTGAGCAAAGGTAGTATATACCAGGAAAGAAATATAGGACGTCCAACTTCCAACTTACTTAAAAATCTTACATGGAAACATAGCACAAAGAAAATGGAAAAAAAAAAAAAAAAAGACTGTTTTCTAATGATAGGTGTGTGATGGTGGCACATTCGCCTTTACCACACAAGGTAATGTTAACGGATACAAAGCGTTATTTTTCATAAAATTTACTTTGATAAACACATTACAAGTTGCTAAACATATTACAATTTCCCATATGTGTCGAAAAGTCTGAGGCAAATTAATAATTTTTACTTCTAGTTTTAAATTTCTTTTATTTGGACTGAAAAGCATGTTTGGCAGAGAAATTTCAAATGCCTAAGAAATATTTTTTTCACTCCTTGTGGAGCTATGATTTATTGATGGATTCTTTTCTTAGCAATAGTTCACACAAATGTCATCATTTATTGATACTGCCTGGAGACATGTTAGAGATTCTACACTAGAAATATGTATAATTCCTTTGTTTCAATTATGCTTTCATTAATACAGCAAAGCAATCAGCTATCCATTTAATTTTCTACTTTTAATTTGACATTTGCAACTTTTATTTCTCAGACCCTAAATTGAAGTTTCATTCTTTGTTCAAAACAGTCCGCTCCACTCATTTATTTTATATGTTCCTCAATGTCTGTCTCAAGCAACTCAAATTGCTTTTCAGCTCACAGAGAAAGCATAAGATAGGCACCTAAAGCATGAATGTCTTCCTATAAAGCACTGATTAAAAGTCTTACCAAAACATCAATACAGATATAGTATAAAATTAGTAGTATTATGAGTAAATATGTTAGTTTCATTTAGTCACATAATATTATAAAGATGATATGAAGACCTACAGTACTACCCAAGTAGTTTACTAATTTGGAGGTTTTCCTTACATTTGCTAGGGTTTGCAGAGGTGGAAACCAAGTAATTCCCTCTGTATGGATTCATTCATTTTTAGCACATCAAAATCAGCCAAGTTTCTTTCTATCTCTGTCTAGTTAAACATTAAATACTGAACTCCTACATACACCACAAGTGATGAATTACATTTTTTAGACTATTACTACAAATAGTAACATGCGTCTGGTTTCAATGCTTTTTTTCTTTCTCTTTCCTGTCAGTTTGACTCTGTTTGAAATACTGCTGCACAGTGGAGCACCAGCCATAGGGACAGAATAGATCACCTGAGGACTGAGAGAATATGTACTTTGAATCCATACAGCACATATCGCAAAAGATAATTGATAATCTCCTTCTGGTATAAATCAAATTCTTGAAGACTTTGCCTGCGATTTCTTCATATGAGAATCAATCAAACAAAATATATGGATGTTTACTGTGAAGTTAATCACTAGACAGTAATTGCCTGCCTGTACTGGCCAAACAAATCAATTCCATCCAAAAGAAAATTTATTAAGGGATCCTGTTTTTTGAGCTTAAATAAATAAATGATTATTACTTGAATTCTCTCAAAACAATATGAACAACAAGATTTCCAGACTAAAGTAATAGAAGAAATTTACAAACCATAATTTACTATAATTTCAGATGATGTGGAGAGAAAATGGGATACACTGAATTCAAAAGGAAAATTTTCACCGTAAAAGGAAACTATTGCAATTTAGCCTAGTGCACAACATAAGTGCTACTTGTTGGTCTGAAAAACATTCATATATTAGATAATAAAAAGGAACAATAAAACCCCACAAAACTCTTTCTCTAAGATTTACTTCTTGGTTTATTAGATATTTTGAAGGTATAAGCACCTTTGTCAACCATATGGATCTAGTTCACCTCCAGTTTGCCAGAAAAATCCTGTTTCTGCTTCCCCATTTTAGGGAATATACTGTGGAACTGAACTGCATTACATAGATCATGACGTACGCCTGTCTTCCAATGTCATTCTGTAACTCTAGAGGCTAATTTTGTACCTTAGGTATATATTCAGCTACATGTTTACATGTTTGTAAAACATAGGTTAGAGGTCTGGCGAGGAACTGAAAATTTAATGAACTATTCTTCATACTGTTTTGCTGCTGTGGGCATTACTATTACAGTATATATTTAGTTTTCATCTATGATGGATTTTACATATAGCTATGGAAGTTTTAGATGCAGACTGTACTAAATGTATCTTTCTCAATTTTGAGAAAGATACATTTCTCAATTCTGTTTGCTGAATTATGGGTTTATTTATGCTAAATCATTATGCTGTGGAACTTGATAATTAAAAATGTTTTTGAAGGCAAGAATAAATGGATTTAAAAAAAATAAAAATCAGATTAATGAAGAATAGGTTGATTGGTAACCATGGCACGTGATGACTGATACCAGGAAGATCTTGAACAGTGAACTACAGAAAGCTGGGAGAGAATACTAGAGGAAGAATGCTACCATTCTTTGCTGATGCACCACTCAAGCACTACCCAACACGTACCTTTCACCCAGCTGCAATGGTCTCATTGGACTAGTTACTGCTGTTGGGTTGTAGTTACAGCTGTTCTCATGTCCAAAGGCAATTAAACCTACTGGTATTAAGTTATAGCTGCAGATATTCCTCGTCTCAGGGCATTTAGCCACAAGAAGAAGTATGATAGACTTAATGATCTTATTTTCTGTTATGAGGTAGTGTTCGCTAAAGTTACCTGTTCCTTGAACCATTTTTCATTCAAAAATAAGACCTACCCACAAACTTTCACAATAGTTCAAAATGCAGATTTGTTCAAAATGTTACACATACTGCCATAAAGAATTCAGGACAGTTTTAATGTATGAACCATTCATATTTAGGCACACAACAAAGTTTTGTGCAAAAAATGGTTTATGTAAGTATAATGACTCAAACACACAAAACTCAATCATAATATTTAATGTTTCTCCTAAGTATAAGAAATAGCAAGAGCCTGTAATTACCTGTAACTGTTAATTCCGTAGTTCTTCTGACAACAAAGAATCCATATTTTAACTCACACGTGTAATTTCCAATGTCATCCTCTCTAACTTCCCGAATGGCAAGAGTGTCCTTTTTAAACACAATACTTGATCTCCATGTCTTTGACTTGCATTCCTGTTTAAAGATAACATAACACTTCAGTGACTATGTTCTGACACTTAAATTGAACCAACGTTGACAATGCTGCTCAATCCAAGGCAGCTAGACAAGAGCCCAGACTAGTTATGAACTTTGCATACATTAAATATTAAAAAATTCAGTTCAGTTCACTGTTGATTAAAAAGAAAAAAAGACTATAGAATTTTATCAACTGATTTAATATTCGTCCTCTGACAGGAGAGAAAAAAAAAAAAAAAGAGGAGTTGATTCCTTTGATGGTTTTGTTTTGACATTAGTTTTCTGAAGAGCTCCTTTCATTTACTTATTTGCCATTACACTTATGCCTGTGATCCATGACTGTTGTATTACTAGGACCTAGAGGTTGCGGGGGAGAATTTTTTTTAAAAAATAGTAATTTAAAAAACGAAGGAAAACAGAAGAATATGAGAAGAAGGAGAAATGAGGACAATTTCTATATCTCTTTCTGTAATATCTCTTTCTAAAAACGTCTTAGAATCAAAATTCTCTAAACTCTTAGTAACAGCTAAATTTTAGATCTACAAATGGGTGAGTTAATATTTCAGTTATTACTGCAAAAACATTACTTTTTATGCTATAATAGCATATATACATTTTTGCATGCATGTTTCTTAGGTCCCTAAAAGGATTATTTTATTTTCACCTAAATAGCCTAGGTAATATTTGAAACAGCTATGAATATTTTTAGTGTTTATAGATTTTCTAATTTGGGGTGGTTTTTTTCTGCCTTTTTTTATTATTATTGCAAACAAATCTATTTATAAACTATTAGAAAAAGAGATTGGTGGTTTTTGTAAGAAAAATGCCTTTTGATTGACTGTGACAAACTATTTTACTTGGTTATCTTAGCATACTCTTTGATTATACTATATCGGCTAATAAAAATGTTTGTTTGAGTTCATTCACACAAATACTGTCAATGACTTAAAATGCTACTCTTTTAAGCTCTTGTTTAGGAAGCCAGTCACAGTATTAATTCTGATAAAATTTCAACTATATACTGTACTGGAAACAAACAAACAAAAAAATCTATGATGAGCATAAGCAAATAATTTCATACCTCCTATCTTAGACATGCTGTCAGTTAATTCATCCAGAGTCCTTCTAGGCCACAAATTTTACTTATTAGAGTAAATATGCATACCATATTTAAAAACATTTATGTTATCAGGTAAAAATTATCAGACTTCAAAAAAATAAGTAGAATGCACACTAGCACATACTTAAACTAGAACTTCCTACACACAGTCATCTGTAGATGTCTGTGTAGACAAATTACTGAACTGTTTGGAGACTTTAAATTACGTGCATTACAGTACTGAAATACTATTTCCTGCAGATGGTAAGAAACCCAGAGTTCAAGCAGCTGTTCATGGAAGTGAGAACATGGCATTCAAGTAATGATCTAGAATATTGAATATTGAAATAAAGTAACTGATAAGAACGATGAAATGATATTTTCAAGTAAAAGCCAATAAGTAAAGACCAAAGTTTTGGAAGTCTTTGCTGAATTTGATGCTGCAAAATCAAGCCATTGACTCAGACAACAGCATGCACAGCTATCCTATTTATATTTTTCCAAATAGATTTTACATCTGAGTTTTCAGAAACACACTCTTCTGTAGAAACACACACTTGACATAGAACAAATAGTTGCTGTATAAGCAGCTCACATGACTTCACCTTAGCATATCAAACCAGCTCAGACTGGTAACACTTCTTTTTAGTCCTCTTGTTAGTAGAAAGCTGCCAATTCTCTGTGATGTCCATAAATAGATATTAAGAGAATATCATCTCCAAAGTTTACCAAAGGAAGCATTTTAATTTCTCTCTTAATTAATTCATTTCTATCTCTGATTCTGTTTGTTAACAGATTTTAAAACAGTCCAAGATTCATATCATATTCAGATCATGAAAATCATAAGAACATTGCATAATAGCCTGTTGAAGGTGAAAATTTTTGCATTCCTTACCTTATACCACAGAATTTCAGGTTCCCTAAATGGAAATAAAAAATCCTCAATTTCAGGGCATGAGATTTCCTTGCTTTTGCTAAGTTCAGCTTTTTCAAAATATTTCATCTTTGAATTGTAGCAGAGTCCAGTGTCATTTTCACCCACCGTCAGCGAAATGGACACTTTCATACAGTAAGTTGAGTTTCTGTAATGTAATAAAAAAAGAAATAAAAATCTAATATGAAAAAAATAGTAAATGCCAACTCAATGACATTGAGTTTATGTCATTATTTTCATCCTAAGCTAAAGGTAGAAAATCAGACATAGTATTTTCTGTGTATTTAAAGCTGTTCATGATAATTTTACTTTTTTTCTCAGCCATTAACTACAATATTTAGAAGGCGCTGGTTGGCCTTACTCTATGACTAAAGGTTTATCTCTCCCCTTTGTCAAACTCCTTGTAACAATACTGTCCTTACTGTCTATTTGAGAACAATCTCCCCGTAAGTAAATATGCAGTAAAAGCTCCATGCATCTACCAGTAAAACTAGACAACCAACTTGTTGACAGACACCATTACAAGAGCTCTCAGGGGTGAACAGGTTATTCTGCAGTGCCAGAGGCAAATGTCAAATTGGAACTCGAGCATCACACCAAGAGTCACCTAGTCATCAGATTTGAGCATGCGTTAAAGCAGAAGAGATAACCTTTTTTTTTGCCTTTAATTGCAATGAATCTTCTGACCCTTCTGCTGCTGGATGTTGATACGCCAGGCAGCCAGAGACCAGGGAACATTGTTTTCCTTCCCACATTTCATTATGTACTTTAATTAGGCTCAAACACAAAATTACTTGATTTGTATGGTATTTTTTTCATTTGAGTTTCCAAGTGGGCAGCAAATGAGTATGTAAAGTTGAGCACTCCCCAGAAACACAACAATGCAAGATTCCTCTCCTATTGTTCTGTTAATCCATTTGACCCCTGATGCTGAAAGAGTATCCTGCAGAGATCATGGAATAAACATTCATACTCTTATGACCGTTCTCAGATTGTGAGTTGGTTGCTGATTTACAACAGTATCGTGTGTATCAGAAATGTCAGAATCTCAAAGATGGCTACATTTTCTCATTCTCTTTAGATTTATTAATATCCATTTCCTTTTCTGTTCAAGAGGGAACAGAAACGCTTAAGGACACAGAATAAGGGGAACTTCATTTGAAACTCTTTAGTTCAATTTTCTAGAGAAAATGTAAACCTGAAAAGGAAGATATATAAGTAACTATTAAATTGGAGAATATTCTTAGAAATGTAAATTCTTGGGACAGAATGACCCTTAGGTATTCAGCTAATTCATGGACTTGTAAGGAAAACAAACACAAAATTATTCCCTTATAATGAAGCTGTAATTATAATTTATTACCCTGTTCAAGAATCTGGCTGTATAAAGCAAATAGAGTTTTTTTAAACTTTATACAAAGCAAAGAACTCATCCATTGAATATGGATGACTCCTGCTGCATTTAAGCTATGTAAGAGCCAATCACCATTCCTACCTGTACAAGCAATTTAAAATCATACAGTATTTTAAAGAACACATTTTCATTATTGTATATTATGTTACTCCTCCATAATTGGACTTGGGATATTTATTTATTATGTGGTTTGAAAACATCAGAAAAAGTCACCTGAGTAAGTTTTTCCAAATTGGTAGCATTCTCTTTCTCTGTTCTTGAAAGACCTAACCCTTGGAAATAGCAAGAAGGTATAAACAACCCATCAAGATGTGAGAGTCAAGAGTATACTAACTAGATGAGAGGGTTCAGTTACTGGATGATAGGGAAATATCTGTTATTTAATTTGCATATTTAAATATTTTATTTTATTCCTGTATATGTGTTTGAGCATTTTGTTATGTTCATGATTTAAAAATTATGGAGGGAGATGGATGAGAAAAAACAACAACAAAAAAACAAAAAACCACAAAAACCACTTCACTGCCATCCCATTCTCTGAAGAAGCAATCTAAGCAAAATTGTCTTTTTTTTTTTTTTTTTTTTTTTTGGTCTTTCTTCAGTATTCAAAGTGAATTGGCAAAAAAAAAATCTGATTTGTGTTTTGGTCTACTTTGCCGCTGTTCGGCAACAGTGGCGATGTCAATTGCCAGAGCTAGAATTCCTTCTGAGGCACATCCAAGTTTCCACTGCAACAGTAGATCCTTTATCAGATGCAGCTTAGGCTTCCTGCACCATAAATCAAGAGATTTTTGGAAACATCTCAGAATGTTTAAGCCTATTGTTTGAAGAACATTCTGGTATTTAATGAGTGTTGTGTCTGTCTGTCTTTTGAGTCGTATGGATTTAAGAATCCTGCAGATAAAAAACATAAATTGACTGAGATTTAAGGTAATTAAGTTCTAAAATGTCAGATTTAAGATACTGAAACATTTTGGGTGGATACTCTGTCAGCTGAGTTCCCTTGTAGAATTTTCCCTCAAAAGCCCAAAGTATCATCAAAAGAACTTAAAGCTCCAAATGTCCTTCAGTGACACTAGTTTTCTTACTGTGACTCTAAACACTAACTGCACTGTCAGTCTGACTCATCTCATACTCTGTGTCAGAAATCAAGGCAGTTGAAATAAAATCTCAAAAAGAATTATATAAAAGGCAGAGCAACACAAATAGTATGAGCAAAGGATACTAAGCTAATGAGCTCACAGAACAAGAGAAAAAAAAAAAAAAGAGAAAGAAAATTAAACAGTATCCAGATAGGAATGAAGAAGAAGAAAGTGGAGGTGAGGTTGCTGATTTTAACAGGAGCATGATGGATACAATAGATGTGAATCCCCTAAGCTAGCAGAAAAAAGTAGTAGTCAGCAGACCCCTCCAGCAAACATTAATATACTGCAGAGGATAAAAAATGTTCATGTATTAGAACTAAGAAAATTTTCCATATGTCTCTTACTGGAGGTACCAGATCAAATAAACAAACAACCAAAACCTATGTCATGAGTTTAAGGAAATTTCATAACCCAGTATTACATTCATTATTAAGTGAAAATGCTACAAGCAGGTTTTCTCATTTTGTTCTCCAGTGTGGTCCAAACTGTGGGCCTTTATCACCAGGCAGCTACACTTCAAAGGAATACCAGTCTAAAAACTCAAATCTGCAAGAACTACTTAAGTAAAATTCAGGGTACGAAAATCACCCAGGTTATGAATACAGGGCTTACTAGAACTCTAAGAATTTCCTCTTTCTTGTCCACCTGTTACCAATGATGAATAAAAAATATTTCTTTTGACAGAAGCTGGCTATATGACAGTGTTTGACATGGACCCACATGGTCATCTTCACCCTAAAATGTCATTTATATGATACTGGTCTATAAATGTTAAAGTAAAAACAGTATAGCAACCATATCTAATAAATACATTGATTCCATTACAAGTCTTTTATGCTGGTAGCCATTTATTATCTTCACAATTTTAGGGCCCAGTAAGAAAGGATGAGTAATTGATAGAATCCTGTGATAATGATAGAACAAAGGTTAGAAAAGTGTATAAACAGCTTAAATTCTAATGACTTCTTTATCCCAGGAGTAGTTGCTCTAATGCCCAGATTCCCACAGTTCTCCTGAATCAATGGTTCACCTTTTCTTAACTGAGTTATTTAAACTCTTGTTTGTACAGCAGCCATGTGAAAGCCTATAAAGCAGAGTAATGTCATTCTATGTAACAATACATTCTATGTATTGCATTTCTTGTTAGCAAATTGACTAAAAGGATTCTGCTTAAAAAAGAGAAGACTTCTCCTTTTTACCCTTTTCTTTGCTTGAGATTGCATCCACCTCACCAGTTCATCAGCACCTATTTCATCTTAATGATAGTTGATCTGCAACTGTGTGATAGAGAGCAACAGAGTGAAGAGCAGAAAAACTCTACGTAGAGAATGACAAGAACATAGTTAAGCTTGCAGAAGAGCATGAAGTATGGAGAAGTCTTGAAAAAAAAACCCAACAAAAATACATTCAAATAAAGAGAAGATCTCGCTGAAAAGCAAGAAAATGTAGTTTAAGCAACCACGAATACAGCCACATTACAAAATCTCTTCCTTCTCCAAACAGTGACCCAGAAGTCATAGCAACACCCTGAAAACTCTGCTTGATTCACAACCCATTAGAAATTTCTAAAATAAGATCAATTTGTATTTACAGTCTTCTGAGATTGTCAAATTCTATATAGAGTTAGATCTTCCTTGAATTTAATGGAATTACAGCAATTTATAACAGTTGAGCTTCTGCAATATTTCCCTCTTACAATCAAATTCATTAGGTGGACTGCTTTTCAGAAAACTTAAAACTGCAATTTCTAAGCTGTTTCTACAAAACAAACTTAAAATTTGAAATAATTATTAGCAACTGAAACTGGTTTATGACTACCACACATTCACCAGCTTGAGGTATTGCAGTACTTGGTGCTATTTAAAAACTTTGTTCTTCACACTACGCAATTCAAAATTAAAGCAATCCAGTGGAGCATGCTTTAACAGTATAATTGCCAACAATAACATTATTAAATATTTTCTTAAGCTGAGCTTTTGAGATGTAGAATCTCCTGCCATTCTATAGAAAAAAAAAAGTTTCTTTTTCTTTCTCTGTTCATTTTCTTTGCTTGAATTAACATCCACTTTAGAATGTTGTTTCTTTGAGATGTAGGCTGGAAAATACATATACGTACTTCATGTTTTTTACTTATTTGAAGAGAAGAAGTTCAAAGTGCTAAAAAATAAAGGAATGCATCTTGCATTTTAGGCATCTAGTCTAGAAGCATATTCCACCTTAATCATATGGATCTTTACACAAACAAAAAACCAAAACCAAACAAACCGACAACTAAAAAACCACCTAAGGAAAGACTGTGCGTAAAAGTGTGAGGCCGTCCTGCTAAAGTATTTGTCTCCATTGTTGTTCATGTCTAGCAAAACACAGGCTCTTGCCAAGTTTATCACAAAATACCTATGAAATCAACAGTGCTCAATGATTTACAGACTACCAGGGTAAAATTCTCTAAATGTTTGCTTTTGAGTATTTTTTTCATATCTGGACAGGCAAAAATGTACATGTTTCACATCTAAGTATTTTTCTTTTGATCAAACATTGTGATTCTGAGAATACTGCAGTGGATACACTTTTGATCATTATGAGTTTATGAAGTAGTAGAGGAGAAAATATGAGCTGTTGACAAGAATCATGAATAGATCTGTAATTACAGAACTTCCACTGATTCATATAAAGCTTGTCTACACAAATACTTGTGAAGTGGTTCCTCACTGAATGATAAAACTATACATCTGAAAATCTTACGTTGGTTTATTTTCCTATTTTTTTTTTTTTTTAAGCAAAAAGGCAGAAGTCTGCATGGTAATTCATGAATGGACATAGATTGGCTTGTCAAACTTTAGATGAAAGTCTATACAAATAATAGCTTTGAGAAGCTTACAGAAAGTAAAAGTGTAGGAGTAGAAAGCTTGAGAATGAGTTTACTTTAGGAAGACTAGATTATCTTTGTTGGTTGTTGCAATTTGTTCGGGGTTTTCCAAAAGCTTTGGATTTACAAAGACATGACAAAACATCTTTCTGCTTCACCAAATAAGGGTATTAGTCTTCTCTTTTAATACTAAATAATGTAACACATAACAATAATTCACTCTTAGAAGCAATAATTGAAAAATAATTTGATAAATAAATATGACAGGACATCTGAAAACTTTTCACAGCAGCCTGTGAAGACAAATTTCACACATCGCTGAAAATTAACTTTACCTCATTCTGCCCAATGTGAAAGAATACAAGGAATATGGATTAGCTATATTTTTTTCTAGAAAATCCAGAAATTTCTCTTCATGTTTATAGCATTAATATATACCTCACTTCTCTTTTTAAAGGTAAGTATATAAAAATCTCTTGTCGCTGATTTATACTTTATTTTTCCTTCCTGTAGTTCTCAGGAGGTTTCATGAGGTTTTTTCCCTGCATTTTTCATTCTATCCTGTATTCCATCTGTAAGCAAGAACTGATTGCATGGAAAGCATCTTTAAACTTGGTGAAACACCAAACAGAAAAGAGAAAGGGATGGATTTATCCCTTTGAAGAGAATAAGACATATATATCTCCGAAAAAATGGCATTTGACCAAGCAAGTTGTCATCTAACAGTAACAGGGAGCAAAAATCACACACACAAAACCCCACAAATTAAATTCTGAGCCACCAAAAACTATTATAAACTGTTTGTTTTTTTTTAAATAAAAAATTAATAGGTAGATAACCAACAAAATAGTAGAAATAAATCTCTTATAGATTACATATCGAGTCATTGCATTTAATTATTTGTCCGATAGGCAACAGACAATAGTAAACGTTATACTTCCAAGTTTAAAATAAAAAAAGAGATCTATACAAGATATGTATGTTTTTTTTCATTTGACTTTGCCTTGCATTTTTGTGCTATGTGTGAGGCCACTGAATGTATGTGATGAGGATCATTCTGCATGTCACCTTCATGATTTACCTTTTGCTAGGATGTTGACTTTTCCATGCCACTGAAAGATAATAGTATCCCACAACACTTGATGTGCGATGCATGCATGTATTTTTTACCCTCTTACAGAGACCGTCTGGGGGCAGCAACTTATGCATCATAACAAGAAAAATCAGGGAAGGAAATTATTCCAGTATTTCTAAATTTCTAAATTCTACCATATCAAATATCTTCAAGATTTTTTTGATCTTCATATAAGACCTTATAATTACATTATGCTTAAGTAAGGTCTACAGTAACTCTTGAAAATAAACACTGGTCAGCACTGACAGTTGCAATATTGCCAACAATATTTTGAAATTACTATCTTCATAGGTCTGCTACCATGTAAAAAACTGTTCATACTTTCCCTACAATTATAGTAAGTAAACTAATAAAACCAAATAAAAAATACAGACAGGTACTGATGAGAAATTCATAGGCAATAACATCAAAAAGCTTGGTAGTTTTAATATAGTATGTTATTCCAAACTTTTCTTTTTTTTTTTTTTTTTTTANCTTTTTTTTTTTTTTTTTTTTTTTTTTTTTAATACTATTGTGCATAGTCCAATGTGGTATCAGTTATTTTAATACAGAAGTGCCAATACATCTGCACAACATGAAAATACAACAGGAAACAAAAAATTCACGTATATTTTTCTTCCTACTGCTATATTCAATTTTGTATATAAAAGTGTATGTAGATCATACAAACCTAAAAGCTACTGTAAATCCTATATTAAAAACAAACAAAAACCTAAAGAAAATGAGAAGGCGACAAAATGTCTAGAATCTCACAGTTAGCATAATGTCTAATATTTAATAGCTGTTAGTACACTAGAGATTCAATCAAATTACTAACTTCTGTGTCTAGGAACAGAAGAAAGTAATCAATTTGAATGAAATTTGTTTCATTTTTTGTACAGATAGCTAATGAAGACAATGATTACATAATACTAGTGACTGCTAATATCACATTAATATTAAGTTTATTTTCGTTAATTATCAGTGACTAGAGATTCCTATACTACATTACTAAATGTAGTTATAGGTCAAGCAGTAACAGATCCATTTAATCTGAATTCAGTTACATTCAGATGTGTATCTGACAGTATTTTTGTGTAGGACCATTAAATTTAAAAATGCCTACAGCAGCAATACTGACCACCTACTGGTTTACAGATTTGTGTTTCAGCAGTCAAGAACATGTGGGGCAGGCAGAGTCAGAAATAACGAATTTTAATATTAAAAAAACATTTTCCCCCATGATGTCTAATCTCAGATGTGTCTGTTCTCAATCAATCTATCTGCTGTGCTATGATTGCTTTGGATAAATGGCACTAGGTTAACCTGTATTGGCTAAACTAACTGTGCCTTAACTCACTTATCACATGATACTTTCAAGGGGTTTCTTTTGTTTGCTTGCTTGTTTTTCTTCATCAACATGGTAACAAGAATAGTTGACAGGTTAATCAGTTAATTGGTCCCTAATCTGTTCAGTCACAAATGTTCAGAAGTGTAAAATTAGCTAGAACCTTTTCCCACACATACGTGAAGCTTTTTGTTTGCCTATTTTATTCAATAGATTTTCAAGCACTAAAAAAATGGGATCTAGATCATATGAAATAGAAAAACAGAGATCAGGATGTTTGGGGATTTTTATTTAAGACAATGAATCCATTAAAATCAAATTTATCTGAAGAAAAAAATTAAATTAGCAGGTAACTTGTCAGAGAGAAAAGAACAGAAGGGGGAAGAGGAGACTCAAAGTGGAAAAGAGGAGACACAATGGGGGAAAACAGACAAGAGAACACAAAGTGAGCAAGAATAGCTTCTCTGAACTTCAGTACTTAAAATACTGACATATACATTTAAAGTAATTTCTTAGAGAACTAGGCACTTAAAGCATAACTTCTTTAAAAATAGATCTGTAAAATGGGCCAGATGGGTTATGCTTATGAAACTCTGCCCTTTTGTTTTTTTTTTCCCCCCTGCATTGAGTAAAACCTGGTAATTGTCAATCTCCCAGGTACTCCTTCATCATCCCTACTCATGACAGAAGGAGGGAAGCTGAGCCTCTATTTGTTACTTGTTCACTCCAATCCTTTGCCATACCTACCCTTTCCCCAGCAGGATAATTGAGGTGAGTATAGCATAGAGCTTATACTGAAGACACACTGTCTTTGGGACTAGAAAGAAACACCCTTTGGAAAGGCCTCACCACTCTAACCTAACTCCTGTTTCATTTTCTTGTAGAGTGCAGCCAACATGGTTTCTGTGTGAAGAAGCAGTTCCTCTCCTAAAAGATGTTCAGGATAAGACTATCTTCATCTAGTACACAAAGGTAACATCCAAAGGAGGGAAGGACAGGGCAAATAGACTTCTGTTGATCCTGGCATTGATCATCAGGCACAACACTATCTTTCTGCAGTTCTAAATAACGTGTGATGAAACCACAGCACAATACCTGTGAATTCAGCCAGACCCTCTAACAAAATTTTTCATTTAATACAACAGTCTTAAGTCTTTGTGTTCCTCTGCTTACCCTTTATTTCTCCTTCATTTTCAAGAGATCTAGTACTTGTTGCATATGGCCTGTCATGACACTGGATTTTTGTAGTGCATATTAAACATGATGACTAATCTAGAAGCAGAGCAGACACTTTTTTTCCGTTCTTTCAGTAGCATTACTAGAAAAATTACAAGTTTTGCATTAAAAGAGATCAGTTGTTTGTACTGAGTTGTGTTACAGTATTACGCTACTTACCAGGGTAAACAAACTAGAGAACAAATAGGAAGGAAAACAAAAATCTCTTATTTTCCTGTCACCGTACAAGCTGAGATGGGAAAGTGACTTTATTTTCAACTCCTCCTAAACTAGACATTAAAAAAGAAAGTCTGATACATGTCTTTTCTTCACAGTATTTTAAATTTTAATAAGTAAACTTGGCCACTGATAGAAATATCCACTTTCTACAAGTGCTCCATCCCACCTCAGGGGAAAACTTTTGTTGACCTCATTAATCAGTTTTTTCATGTTTTTCTAGACACAATTCTGTCCTTTTTCAGTCCAAATAACTTCTGTTAGAGTTATTTGGATGCCTGAAAGCTGGAGAGAAAAACATCCATTCAAGAGAAAAACAAAACCACATTATTGATAAGCTACTTGTGTTCTTGGCCAGTGGCTGCAAAGGCTCTTTGTGAGCTTTAAAACTTTCATGCAAAAAAATTTAAAGCCTTTGGATACCAGTGGAGTTGATTGAGGACATGCCTGAGGCCTTGGGCTGCAAGGCAGGAAGGCCAGTGTACCCTACTGCAGTCAGAGTTGCTGCGACACAGTGAGGTGTCCTTGGTGGTGGTGTCTCATGCTTTCAGCAGTCTGTGGCTTCTGGACCATTCTTTCAGGATAGCCGTTTTCAAACTTTTTATACAAGGTTCCCATTTAGTTTTTGTTGGTATTTTTTTCCCCAAACTCTGGAATGGCTGGCTTCCAAATTCCCTGGCCCTGATAGCTGAAACCACAGATTGCCTTTTCCACAAAGCTTCCAGAGCCAACAGAGCTGCAAGTGCTGGGGCAATGCTGCAGGAGTGAGGGACGAGAGAAGAAAAATGGCCAGCTGGAATTTTCCTCTGCGCCTTAGAAATTATCTCCTGCTTCCACACCCTGGGGGCCGAACCAGCTTGAAAACTGCTTTTGACCTCAATTGAATTACATAAGCACTCATTTCTTCCCTCAAGGGTCACCATTATTAAGTACACGATACTATGAAATAACCCACTGCACATGAGCCTCCAGGACTATTTGAATATCAGTGCTCTGCACGATGCTTGTTTTAATATGTTTGAATTAGTCACAGCAGAAAATGTTGTTCAGTTTTAGAGCCTGCTTCCATCTTTGAAAGCCAAAATGTTCACATTTTATCTTTTTCTGACACAAGTGGTATATGCTGCCGTCCCAACTTTCCCCTTCTCCTCTCCAATCTGCCAAAAGAGAATGTCAAAGTCTAACTGTGTTAGAGTATTACTTTCCTTGTGTTAGAGAGAGCTTCTGACTGATGTGAAAGGGTTTTTATTGATATTCTGGACAACAAAAATGAAAGACAAATTAGCCTTTAGAAAGTCAATTGACTTTTATCATCCTTGTAATACCTTAAAGCTTCTTTTGTGAGTAAGCTAGAAAAAAATACGTATGCGTACACTTTTGTGTTATTGATTTTTCTGTATGATCTCTGTATTTTTTAAAGTCTAAGTGAAACTTCTCCCTTTGTGAGAGCTGGAATCAATCTGACATTGATTTCCACATTTTAATAAAACCTCACTTTCTTAGAATAAAATCTTTGAACAAAATTATGACGATAATCTTAATTAAGAACTTGTACTGGCAACTATATGAAAAGCAAAATTGCATAAAATTAACTACTTTTCCCTTAAAATATTTTCTTTAAAATAAAAGCATTTTTCAGGTAAATTTAAAAAACCAAAATAATTCCATACTCTTACAGTATAGAATTATCTAAATATTTATATACTGTAACTATATACTCTAACAGTATAGGAAAATATATATCTCTAAATATATTTTATTTTCAGTTGAAGCTTTCTTTCAGAAAAGTTTAAAAGAAAGCTCACATATTCTTACAACATAAATATCTATGCTCTATGTATATATGTATATATCTATGTATCTATATACATATATGTCTATATGTATATAGATAAATCAGTCATATAAGTATGTTAGCATTTCCGGTAATTGTAAAACTAATCAGAAAGGCCATGTAATTTGAGGGAGTTACAGTTTTTTGTAAGCATATTAATACTATATCTTCATGTTATTCACTGTGTGTAAAGCCCAATTTTTTAAAACAACTTTCTATTAAAATATTTGGTATGTGAACTCCTTCAGAAAATAGCACTTACATATGGATTGCAGGTTGAAATGTTAGAGGTGGTTAAAAAGGACAGGACTGAATAAAAAAAATTAAATAAATCACTGCAATATGGATTAGTGCTAGTCAGAATTTAATAGTACATCTAATATTTTAGCACTAATTATAAATTCAGTGCTAAATTAGCTACTTATTTCAGGGAGACATCCCAGGATCTTTAGTGAAGAAATTTTGCGCCAGTGAGTCATAAAGCGCTAAAACGGAGATATGTCAGAATGATACTAAATGTTTGCTCTGCAGCAGATCAATGTGCATTCCCAAAGGAGATCTAAGTATGAAGAGCTGTGTGAGTATACTCTTATAGATGATAATGCCTTTAGCTTTCTACAGACTGCAGGGGGGAGATAACAAGTTAGCATGAAACACCTCTAGATGGACTAGCTCCTCATAATTCAGGAGATGATGGCAATTGCTTTTTCTTGAGAAACTGTGATCATGAAGAAGAGTAAATTTTATGCCTTACTTATCACCACACACCAAAATAGCAGAAATGCAAGATTATGGCTTCTTTGAAAAATGACATGCTTTGAACAGTTTTATAATTCTTTCCATTTCTTCCATTTATAGAGTCGCACAATGACAAAATGGTTTAGAAGGTACCTTTGGAGGTTATCTAGTTCAAACCCTCTCCTCAAGCAGGAACACTTAGAGCTGCTTTCCCAGGAACATGTCGAGATGGCTTTTGAATATCACCAAGGATGGAGACCCCACAACCTCCCTAAGAAATCTCTACTAGGGCTGTCACCCTCACAGTCAAAAGCCCCAATGTTCAGATGGAACCTTCTGTGTTTCTGTTTGTGCCCATTGCCTCTGGTCCTGTCATCAGGCAACACTGAAAAGAGTCGGGCTCCATGCTCTTTGCACTCTCCCTTCAGACATATATATATATACATTGATGAGATCCCCACTGTGTCTTTTCTACGCTTAACAGTCCCAGCTCTCTCAGCCTGCATTCAGAGGAGAGATGCTCTAATTCCTTAATCATCTTTGTACATCTTCATTGGGCCCTCTCCACTCAGTACATGTGTCTCTTGTACCAGGGAGCCCAGAACTGGACACTGTACTCCAGGTGTGGCCTCACTAGTGCTGAGTAGAGGGGAAGGATCATCCCTTGTGATCAGCTGACAATAATTTGTGTAACGCAGCACAGGTTGTCATTAGCATTCTTTGCTATAAGGGCACATTGCTGGCTCATGCTCAGCTTGGTTTCCACGAGGACCCCCAGGTCATCTTCTGCAAAGCAGCATAGATTGTTATTCATGAAACATCTGTTTTGAGGATTTATTTTACTGGCAGGAGGTGGAGGGGAACTGTTAAAGGAAAATACTTTATCCAAGGATTTATATAAAAGGGACAGAAAAAAAACAACAGTTGGTATGAGAATGAATGGAAAAAAAATGCTTACTTGTTGAAGCCAGAGGCCCTTAAAATGAGTCTACCATTTGGTGCAACAGTGCATGCCCAAGCAGCTGTGCCTACACAGGGTTCTACATTCAGGAACAAATGAGTGTTACTACATCCTGATGACTCAGAAGGTCATCAAATATTGGAACATCTTTAACCACCAAATCAGCTCTTTAGCAAATGAAATCTGCCCTCTTTTATAGTACTAAAACTGAAAGCTCTTTTGGAAGAAAAGAAGATGCAGAATGGCTTGTCCCTTGTTCGCTCTCTTTACTTGACGACTTAGCACAAGTGCAACTTGCAGTTCAGAACTAGAGCTGCGGAAGGACAGATCCTATCATTCAGTCTCAAATGCCAAGTTAGATTTTACTGTGGCTGTTAAGCAGCTGCATAAATAATATCCCTTGAAGGTTTCTGTCTTGTTTCTGAATGATTAGATATTTATCTCTTGCTGTCTCTGCATGAGTGTGTTCTTTTCTGAATAATGATTTCTCGTGTTCTTATCAGAGTTACTCATTAAAGGTAGATATGGACAGAGATATCCAAGAATTATAATACTTATTACAGATATTAGGAGAATGACATTTGCACATGAATGAGATTCCTTTGAAATTCTATCTATAACTCTTTCCCGTAAGAAGTCAGTAAAAATGGGAATGTATGACACGTTTTGAAAGCAGACACTAAACAAGAGAAAATTCATCACATTTATTAGGTTACTGTTTCACGGTTGTTTCCTAGCATACTGATGCCACTTCATCAGATTCCTGGAAATTCTCAAATGAAATTGCACTACGACTCCCAATATAAAACGTAAATAACGCTAATATTTATGACTTCTACATTTGTTAAGAAACAGTTTTAGGGTTTCTTGGTTTACACTTATTTTCCTATGAAGAAATATCAACTCAGAAATCAGTCAGTCTTCTCTACAGAATTAGAGAAAAGAAGGTCTCTCAAGTAGTATGACATCCCACAGATGAATGTAGGAGCATTGCTGTGCACAGATTGAATTAGAACTTCAAATAAAGTACCAGGTTTCTGCAGAAAAGCCAGTCTTTGGCAATGCTTAACCTCCTATTAAAGTAGAAATTTAGAAAGGTGCATGAACTCGATGAAATTTATATAACTGAATACCTAGGAGCAACTACTGAATTTCTGCCCCCAACCCCCCCTTACAAGCTGAAATGAGAGCACGATTTGAAGAAGCAGATCAATAAACAAAGGGATAAAATACAATTTGGATGTGTCTTTCATCTTAGGACCATAAAGCATTTGGGAAATCTATCTATTAACCATTTTTTGCTCTGTTCATATGAACAGCTTTTTCACAAAATAACTTCCAAACTTGCCTCAGTTTGATCTGACACTGTAATTTTGAGCTCCAAAACATGATCCTGATTGACTTTAGGCTGTTGCTGAAGATCAGAGTCATGGATGCTCAGGAAACAGAAACCAGAACTCAAATTGTATTCATATCGTGTTCACATCAATAGCATCCCTGAAACCAAATACAGGTAAGCAAGCACTTCCACCCACCACAGCTACCAACTCTGCCCAGTGTTTAAAGTGTTAATTCTCAGTTCATCCTCCAGAGCTTCCTTCCAGTCTGCCTGTCTGCCTTTATGTCCACATGTTCAAATCAAAGCCTAGAACTGCAATCTTTATCCAGCATCAAAGCACTCTCTCAGTAGTCAAAGCCATAAAACCTCTTTTGCCCAAGAAACAGTGTCACTATTCTCACAGCCACATCAAAAGGAACTCTTGTCCTATGGAACACCTGGAAATGCAATACATGCGTCCACATGTTGTCCATGGTCTCCAAGACTGTAGTGTAAAAATAATAAACTTCACAGAGAAGAAAACAGAGCTCAGTCAACTTTTTTAGAAAAATGTTATTCAAGGATCTTCAAAGCGGCTAGGAGAGCCAGTGGGGCACGTTTTGTTTCAAGGCTCTCAAAGCATAAGTGAGTTGAGACTCCATGTTAAAAAATGAGTAATTCCCCTCTTCTGCAGTATCTCCAAATAAATTCATTCTAGTTTTCCTGACATTATGAAAAAAAAAACCCAAACAACAGCTGTGCACTTTCACTCCTTTCAATGCCAGGTTTCCATGTCCAGTGGCTGGCCCCAAGCAGAATGTGACACATCTGAGAATTCAGCAGAACTTCACATTTCAAATATATTAAACCATACTAGTCTTTGTTTCACATTATTACCATCTACCAAGGTAAATAAATCTGAGGTGAAAACTTAAAAGGTTACAGAGGTTTCAGCTGCCCCAACAAACAGAAAGGTATGAGGATAAGATCAGACACCATAACTACGTACTTTCTTCTTTTAGCTTTCACGCTTGTGTCTACCTCTTATCCTCAGAAGCATGAATCATCCAGAATATCCAGTCCAAAGTCACGTGAACAGTGGTAGTATGAATGTATAAAAGTTTTTCTGCTCAGGCAGTTTTGAACAATTTTACCTAATTCAAGTGTCAGCTATTTTAGATTGAAAAAAAAAAATGAATTTTGCTTTAGACATTTTCATTCACATCTCAAATATAAAAGGTAAGCTGAACAAGTCTAAACACATTGCATATCATTTAAAGCCACTGGCTCTTCTTTTTCACTTGGATTCTGGCCCAACTTTTCTGTGTCAGTGTGTTTGTACAATGTCTTTCAACACAGATACGTAAGAGATAGTAGCAAAGACCTCTCACATGTTGTTTCTTTGTGGTGATCTCACAGAAAAGTCCACTTCATTTGCCAGAAATGCAGAATCTCTACTTTGGCTTGCCTGGAGGCTTCCTCCTGTAACAGGACACAGCTTCCAGCTGGGCTGGTGCTGCCAGCTTAATGGTCTGCTGTTCCTTGTGACCTAGCTTTACCCGCAAATTCCTCACTATCTAAATATAGGAATAGCTGTACAACACAGCTTAGTTCAGTTTATAAATACACCATGGCACAAAACCCCACCATCCGTTTGTATAATTGGTAGATAAGTGAATGAATACATAAGCTCCTGAATAGAAAATTTAACCTATATTGTAATTTCTGTACCACATTTTCTATTTTATATTTTTATTTCTTCATTCTATTTCAGTTATAGATTTTTTGTTCAGATTGGGAAAGAACAAAGGGAACCTGTAAATTCCTGTATTGAATAAACATTTTGTCACATGAATTCATGGATGAATTCATATCTATTTGTAAAAATTTTAATATGTAGAATAATCTGGGTTCAATAGCTATTTTCTTGCCATTTGTTCAGAAACATGACTTCTGCTTGCACTCTTGATGCAGCTGAATCCAGTAACCAGATAGATGAGAAGATGCTGCAGCTCTGTGCACCAGGTTCAGCCAGCAGCCAGGCTAAGCACAGTGCTAGCAGAAACATGAACAGCAGAGCTGGCTCAACCCAGTTCCTCCCCTCCAGCTGATCAAGTTGAAGTCATCTAGTGGAATATATATACATATACATGCACATAACACGGGTGCCTCCTGCAGCTGGCCTTGGACACTCAGCGCAGCAGCTGGCCCCAGGCCCAATGCTCTCCCTGCTGCTGGCATTGGTATGTAAGGTTCACAGCCAACACCAACTGCTGGAACTAAGAACATCCTATCCTACTCACCAGACAAGACAGCTTGAAGTTCTCTAGCATGCACCAGAACCTACTTAGCATAGGAAACCCAGCCACAGAAAATAGAAATGTTGTTTAATGAGAAGATGGGACAGGCTACAGGGCTCGGACAAGAGTACCCACCACCAGCCTGTTTACACTGGACAGTCTTTTATCTCCTTTTCCCCCTGTCCCTTTGCCTTTTATCCTCTACTCATTTATGTGACACGCTTGTTCTCAATATACCTTACTCTCTTTCCTACCCATGGTTCTTCCCCTAAACATTCCAAAACAAGTTCCATGAAACCCCAGAATCCCTTCAAAATATTGTTCAGCAATATTTTTTACATAAATAAAAGATGTTTTTCCTCTCTTGCTGCCATACACCCTTCAGCCTGAAGGCCTTTCCAGGACAGACCTCCTCAAGTGATTTCTTTGAGTGTTTTTCCACTCACAGGGTATGGGGATTTCTTGCCCATCATTGCTTCTCTGACCCTCACTGAGCCTTTGTGTCTCCTGCAATCATCTTAAGACACTAAACAGGATAATTTGATACTACATGCATGATAGCAGACAGGATATCAGTATATTTATGCTAAAACAAAAGACTGTCATCCAGTTCTCAGAGATAAGACAGGGTGACATTCTAGACAGGCCATAGGTATCTTTCATGTCTCTCTCTTTTCCCAGGTGAGTCTTTCCCTGCCTCTCTTTCTAACTGGTCTCTTCTGCTTGCTTGGTCACTCTCGTAGACAAAACTCACAGCAGGTTTCTCTCTAAGACTATTTTTCTATGAAGTGTTCACTATCCCTTCAGTGCTATTTAATCTAAGGACTTTCAAATCACGGTATCTTGTGGTAAAAACAGTCACAGCTTATGAGTATGATCATAACTACTTTTGAATGCACCATATTCTAGAATTCTATTGTCTAACAATTTTTTGAAACTTTCCAAAATCTAAAGCAAATGCACACAAAATGCCTAATCAGTTTTATCATCTTCCTATAAAACTTGAAATACAACTTCTGTGTTCTTAGTGTTCAGTTTCACAGTAGTATTATCTTTCTCTGAAAGTTACCATTTTTACTCCCACTCTATTTCAAAACTGTATTTGTTTACACTATGAATCTCATTTTAAATATATACATAATGTATCAATATAACTTCCTTAAGTCTTAAATATTCTCAAAACATTTACTTTTTAGCAGCCAAGAAAGTAACAGAAATAATTATCTTCTAAGATAACCAGTTTTGGAGCTACTACAAACAAAACAAATATAAAATAGTAGCAAAAATGCCAGATAACATTTCAGGATAACATAAGTATAAATGCCACCAAAAATATTGCACTGGAAGGAGAGAGAAAGAATATATTTTTTAAAAATTAGAAAAATCAGGCTTGTTAAGGGAAATATTCCATTGTAATAATGGATCAGCAACTACTACTCCATAATACCAAAGTTTTCTGTATAATTTGTCCCTCTTTCCTCTTTTTTTTCTGAGGAGAAAATATCTCATAAATATTTCAATTTCCAGTTACTGAAAGATAAAGAACAGCCCTGAAATACTGAGATCTTGAATAAGAGCACAAATTGTAGTACACCAAAGAAAATATTCAAGGAAAGAGTTTTGTTGAACTGTGCAATGCATTGACTCAACACAAATGTTTTGAGGAATACAGTTTTGAAGCTCTCATATTATATTCTGCTTCAGTCTTCTGCTGGTTGAAATTTGTGAGACATTCTTTCTACTAGTAAGATCAATGGCAGAAGTCCTACAATCTTCAATATACAGAGTTAGATTTTTTGCTTTCACATGAAAATTGTCTTCCAAAATGAAGGCTATGTTATCAAAAGTGGAACAATAAATGGAAGTTTTCTACATTTTATGTATATTTAAATCAAGAAATGAGTAAGTTCATTCGTCATAACATAACCAAAATATCTGAAACATGGCAGCTTTATGTAAGAACTCAAAAATACATTGAAGCATAAAAGGAAACAGCCATTTCCATATATGATATCACTGATAAATATTAGTATTACCTCAAGAGCCCTTTAGCAAGACAGCAACTCAGTCTAGTATTCTGAGAAGAAAACGAAAGTTATTTTCACCCAATAAAAAGCACCTGTAGGAAAACAATGTAAGAACACCTTTCCTGGTTACGTATTTGTTTTTCAGTTCCTATAGCTATTTTACAATGAGTATAAATGATATTACTCTTCGCCAGTAAGCATGGGAAACTGCAAAAAAACATAACAAAACAAAACCAAATTGCACCTAAGTAAGTACTAGTAGCACATGAGTATTATTTGTTACATCAAGATGGAGGTTCAATAGAAACACAGTATTTGATTATTCCTTATTCCTGCAGCTTCTTATTGCAGACTACTCAGCTAAACCAAGGTACTAGGATAACTTAATTCCATAAATTGTAGTTTTTGGAAGGTGTTCCTTCAGATCATCATCATATACAATTATTGAAACAAGATGTATGCTTGAAGGAAAAGCTGTATCCCATGGTTATATTTTGGTTAGAAATACTTGAGGCTATCTTGGCTGTCAGTATTTATAACTTAGTCCCAGAAAGCTCTTGAATGTCAGGGGACTGTCCCTACTTTTTAAATTAATTGTAAGCTATCTGTTCCAGAGAAACAAACCAAATACAAAAGAAAAAAAAAAAAGGTAAATATTTTTTTAAAAGATTTTATTTATTTGAGCAGATTTTCTCAATTTTGTTGCAAGCTAATACAGCTTCATATCAGAAGTTATGAATCTCCCTGCAGAGAGGAGATTTGAATTTTTTTTGGTAGGAAAAGCTGTTTAATGGAGTTCTGTTTCTCGTGTCAGTTCACTGATGGCTCATCATTACTTTGTGACTGAAGGCTGTACTGAACACTTGGCAGAATTGGGCTTATTCTGTTGACAAAGCAGAATTTTGCCACAATCTCCTGAAATGTCTAACCAGAGTTGGGGACAGGTCGCCTCTTCTAGCACACAGGTACCTCCAAGACAGCTTCTTGCTGTAGTCTTCCTGCACAGCTGGATGTGTAGCTTAAATAAAAGTTTCATCTGTGGTGGTTTCAGATAGCAAGATGGCATGTGATATTCAGAACCAGTGAGAAGTCCTTGAAGTGGCATGCAGCATATGCACATTTATATAGAGAGATAGTTAATGTTTTAAAATTAGGAGAATTGTTATTAAATTATCTATAAAAACATTGCCTTGATTATGATGTCATTAATGCAAAAAAATAGGAAGGCCCTGACTTAAATGATTTGTTAGCTCCACCTTTCTGTGGACTTACAGTATGAACCAGTTACTAGTTATATGATTATACATTATTTTTTCATTTTACAATTAGCTCATTTACATGACCAGTATATTCTAGTGTTTCCTAACTTTCTAATGCTTAATACTTCAAACTATGTAACATTCCTTTCAATGCTTTTTCTAAAAACTTAATTCTCAATTACTAAATCTCATTGGACGTGTTGGAATTCAGAGATGTGCGTATGAGGCATGCCATGGTAAAGGCTCAAGAGGGCCTATAATATAGCTTGGTTTATTCCAGGCAGGGAAAGGAAAGGAGAAAGGAAAAGGAAGAAGGAAAAAAGGAAGAAGCAAAAAAGGAAGTTCCCCAAGTTAAAATACAGAGCATGGAGAAAGCCTGTATATCAAGTGCAGCTCAAAAGAAAAGAGAGTGGTTATATAAACTACATCCTCTCTCCCCATCAAAAAATCCAAGAATAAGATTGGTTTTGTGGGGAGAGTGACAGATCTGACTGCAGCACCACTAAAATATCGTTCTTTTATCACTTGCCCTCATTTCAGGTTTAATAAGCTCTCTTGGCTCTCTTATCTTTTTATGTTCACTCCACAGCAATTAAACAGAAATGCAAATGTCAAATCCATTTTTGTAATGGGGCCTCTTATAAAACTGCAATAAAGTCAGCAAGTGATATATTTGTTAAATGATTTATCATCTTTTTCACAACAAAATCTAGCTAATATGAGGATAATGCCAGTATATGTGCCATATGTGTGTTTGCATGTTGTATAAACATGGGAAGATTACCAGTTACAACTCTAGCACAACATCCGAGGAAGAATTAGACTTTGAAGGCCCAAATCAGTTAAATAAGGCAGGAAGAGAGTTTATGAATATTCAGTTTGGATTTGGAAACAGCTGTTCTATTTGACCATTTAAAAAATTACCCCTTATTTATTCACTATATGCAAACATCCAGTAAAGTGGGATTGTGTTCACACAAATATCTGGTAACTACTTTAATTTAGATGTGTTTTCATACAACCCTCTTTCCCCTTTAAAGGAAAGCCTAATCATAGAGCTAACAAGAGAATTCATATTTATTTTTCCCTGTTTTTCTCTGAAACTAATCTAGCAATCCAATCAAGAAACAGAGGGTATAGCACACAAAACAAATCAATAATGACCCATCTTGAATAATGAACAACATGCGGTCACAGCGATGACAACTGATCACTATCACTGGTAGAAAAGACCTCAACCGAAGTATGAGGGGTGCATTTTATTGCTAGACATGTTATGACACAGAGCCCCATCTATCTCTAGCTAAAGTATTTGCCCATGACCTCAACAAAAGGCAGCCAAGTGTTTCACACTCTGTAATACATTTGCCTCATCATCTGTGAAGTGTAAAAGTGTTATTTTGCAGAGGCGGAACTGTCATGGAAAGACTATGTCTCCACTTCTCCCAAATAGTATTATGATTAAATATCACAGAAATAATTTCAATCTAATTCTGAACACTTACTGTTCATAATCAACTCCATTTATGAATTAGCGTGTTACAGAATGGAGCCAGAAAATTTACAAAAAGAAAATTTAAATTCCTGCTTTATTTGTAGCATTCTTGGCACTCTATTGCTTTTCCTCCACTTATTCAGTCTTTACGCAAACTTTTCATAGCCACGTGTAACAGCAGGGTGGTAACATTAGACAAATGGCAGGAGTGAAATCAAGGTACACATAGTCTAAATAGCAGTGACTGAGCCTGTGTCAAATAGCAGCACATCTGGTTAGTGTCAAGGATTAAGGCTGAGCTGGCCACTAAATGAATGACAATAAAAGTAAAAGATAATAGTAAGAAGAAAATAATGAAATATATACAAACAAATACAAAACCTATATTGAACTCCCCGAGAGGTGTTGGTAGTGGAGGGCTGCAGAGGTGGACTGTGTCAGAAGAGGCCATGGGCTGCCCCCTGACAGACAGACAGTGTTCCAGACAGCTCCAACAGATCTACCTTAGGATGTAGCTTAGCCCAGCAGCCAAGCTGGCTGTGCCGCTGGAAAAACGTATTTAAAAATGCATTTAAGAAAAAAAAAACTATGCAGCAACTATTTGAGAGAGGACTAAGAAAAAACTGTGAGAAACATCCCTGCAGAAACTAAGCTTGGTGAAGAAGTTGGGGAAAAGATGCTCCAGGTGCAGGAGCAGAGATTTCCCTGTAGTCCATGAAGAAGGCCAAAGTGATGCAGGTTGTACTCCTGTATCCAATGGAGGATTGTGTGTGGATCCACACTCCAGCCTGTGGAGGACCCTATGCTGCAGCGGGTGGACATTCCATGGAGGAAACTGCAACCTGTGGAGATCCTGTACAGGAGCAGGTTTTCTGGTAGGCACTGCTTCCCATAGGGGACTCATGCTAGAGTACTCTGTTCCTGACAGACCGTGCACTGTGGAAAGGACTCATAATGGAGCATATCTTGAAGAATTGCAGCCCCTGGGAAGGCTTCAAACTGGAGCAGTTCATGAAGGACTGCATCCCATAGGAGTAGGGTAAAGGTGAGGAGGAAGATGGAGCAGAAATTAATTGTTACGAACAGACTGCACCCTCATTCTATCTCCCCCTGTGCCATGCCAGGAATGAAGGACTGAAAATTAACCTGGGGAGAAGGAGAAGACTGGAGGAAGCTGTTCTTAGTTTTGTCTTTTTTTCTCACAATTCCACTATTTTTTTAATTGACGATAAATTAAATTCCTTTTCCCCAAGTAAAGCCTGGTTTGCCCATGAAGATTAATTAGTAAGTAATCTTCCTGTCTTTATCTTGATCCACAAGTGTTTTCATCCTATTTTTTTCCCCTATCTTGCTGAAAAGGAGAAGGGAGAGAGCAGCTGGGTGGGCATGTGGCAGCCAGCCAAGGTTAACACACCACAAGGTGCATTAAGTTCCTGCTGGCAGTCAAAATAATTTTGAATTCCAAAGGTAAGAGAAAAAAAATTGGTTTTAATTTTAAATGCCCTTCATTCTCCAATGATATTTTATTAGTCTTACTATCCTCCTTAGCAGTATCCTCATACATTAAAAAATTACTTTCTTTTAGATAGGTGATTATATATTTCAGTCTTCAAAAACCATACTCATTAGACATGAATCGCATGATTTTCTGTAGAGTTACGAAAAAGGAGACAGAACCAACACAAAGATGACATGGTAGGCAGGAGTATTACTTGTTTAAGCATGACTTTTAGAGACTAGACAAGAACATCACTTTGATGTACCATACCAAGTATTCTATTATAATTTTAAATACTAAAAGGCAGAAAAAGACCATAAAATGTAGCATGACTGAAAAGCTGTCTTTAAAAAGACCAGAATAACACTGCATTGAAAAAGAAATTGTTTGAATCAAATATGGGGGCTACTATGCACTGAGAAAGGACTATACAATACAACATTACCTATGGCCCAAGTCAGAGTTCAACTTTTCTAAATTTAAGTAATTTTTTTAGTCTTAAATTTAAAGGCACGTTTGCTACTTTCTCTTCATCTTGACTGTGACTAGACATTTTAAGTTTATCTTTTTTAAATGTTCCAGTCTTCTCTGCTTTGCTCTCGTTCTTACTCTTTTCTTAAATATCTACACTGCATCAACAGCAAAACATATTGAATGTAATTCTAATCTGTAACAGAATGTGATAAACAGAAAAATAAATGCTGAATCAAAATTCTCACTAGTACTTCTCAAATGCTTTCCAAAACACTGGTAGCAAACGTTGAAAGACTCTGTGTATTGAGGTAGAGGAGTAACTGTAGGTACAAATTGATGTCTCCATTATGCAATACACAATAATAGCTCATGTATATATATTTTCAAAAAAACAGAACGAGTCGATACAATATTTGCTGTTCCTCATAACAGATTTTCATTCAACCTTCACTTTTGTAATGAAAAAATATAATAATAAATATAAAAAAAAAACCCTAAAAGGAACAAAAATAATTCTAGTCAATGCCTTTCCCGAAATAAATCACTTCGAAAAAAACAGAGCAATCATCCTTAGTCATACTTTGACGTTTTCATTCAAACACATTGCATCTGTCTGTGAAAATTCTACTTAATTTCACCATATATTCTAAGTAACACACAATAGGAATTGAAAAGGAGGCCAAGTGACATTACCGTACAGCAGAACTACAGTTACTGCTCTAGGTCCCAAGAGGTAATGGTGTTATGCTGCATGCAGAACAATCTGGCTGGCTCCCTAGAGAAGACTGAATGGAATGCATCATTCAGTATTTCTGAAAGGTTGAAGCAAGGGTTTGGATGCTATCGTTACCTAGCCAATGGAAGCAACTTGAATGCAGCTGCTACTTACTAAGCAGGCTGGCCTTTATGGTCTCTTTAATAGGTCACAGTTACATACTCAATGGCAGAGGTACATAAATGTTTACAAGGGAACACAGAATTTAGAAACCCATATCTCTCTCTAAACATCAATTTTAAACACACACTTATAACTGCTTTCATATAAAAAATAAACTGAAATCCCACATGCTTTTCCTGTAGTTCAGGTCTCAGAATTGTAACATATTAGTATTCTAGTAGTGTCAAAATGCTGTGGTCAAAATGAATGCCTCCTTGTTTTAGGTGTTGTGTATAAATACTCAAGAAGAAAGCTCATGACTGAAAATCTTATATTAGAAAAGAATCAACCTTTCAAAAAGAGGAGGAAGAGTGTTTATGATACAAAGCTACATGTTTTTTTACATCTTATTTCTGAAATTTTACTTATTTTTTTTCTGAAATTGCAAGAACAAAGGAAGCACAAGTGTACTTAGACTACAACTGGTGACAAGTAGATTATAGAGGAAAAAATATAGAACTGTTTGTATCTTGAGGAGAAACAGAATGGAGGCAGGGCAGGCAGAAAGGGAGTCCTGGAGGACACCCCACACTGCTATGTGTGATCACTTAAGCATCACAGAAAAGGATTAAGGTCACTTTGCTCCTGGTCTATAGTTGGATACAGTGAACACAAACTCTTCCACTTAGTTTAACAAACTTGGAGCAGATCTGGTTTCTTTCTTGTCTGAGGAGGAATAAAAGGTGGAATAAATTCTTTAAGAAGTCAGCTTGCAACCATGTGCCTTCACAAGGACTTAATTAGACTTCAGATGTCCTCAGTTCACCCTGCAAGAGCTGACATCGTAAACAGGAGTATAAAATCTCACTAGTCATCTCTGTGCAGCTCAACCTGCAGACACCATAACGTAGGCACACTGGCACTGTTCTGAGACCAGACTGCTACTGGCACACGCCACTAAGAGGAGCTGTCACTGTCTCATGTAAACAAGACTTAGGACTGCTCTTTGAGGCTGTTTCTCAGGTTACCTTTCTGAGGCTTTCAATATCCTAAAGTGAAATAAATCTTGTTACAATAGGTACAGTGGTAGGGTATTGGATTCTTAAGAAAACTGTTTCTCTAACACAAGTAGTCAGGAGAAAATGCACAAATATCCTTATTTCCAACAGCACTTTTGTCTGAAGAGCTGAGAACAGAAAAGATAAAACCCTTAAAATAATATTAAATTGGTTTATAAAATAAATCCATGAAAAATTGCTGCAGAGCATAAAGACTCATATGCCATTTACATATTTTAAATATAGATAAGAACATGATTAGCTGCAACACAGAGAGACAATGTGTTCTGGAAACAAGGAGGAAAATACGTGTTTGTCTGGGTGTTTAACTTATAATTAAGTCAGAATCTCAAGAGACACAGGTTAAAGAGAGATTTACACTTCCAGATAGTGTATTTATAGACTAGGAGAGAGAATATGGAGAAGATATGGCAAAGACATCCTAAGATAGACTGCTTATGTGAAATACATGTTTAAATACCTTTCTGGATCACATTAGTAAAAATGCTGTGGCTATATAATCTCTTGTTTTCAGAGAAATGAAACAAAACAGCTTTGAAAGCAGAGAGAAAAACCTCACTTTGACAATGATTGCCTGTGTCAGCAGCTGTTACTCAAATCTCTTACATATGGTGCCAAGAAAAAATACGCTTCTTCATACATATTATAGTACATTGCATCATTGTGTATTTTTGACAGTCTAAGAGATTTACTTCTCGAATTTTGTTTAGAAAAGTACATATACCAAAGCTGAGCAGAATGTGCAGTCATTTTAACCCATCAAAGCTAACAAAGACTCATGCCAATACACAACTTTGCCCCCCCCCAAAAAGCAGTTCTGTACGCAGACACAAAATCATACAGCACATACTATAAAAAAACTAGTCTTAAATGACTGCAGGCAGACACTCTTCCAAGAGAAATCATGGAGTAAAAAGAAAACTACTTTAGGAGAAAATAAATAAATAAATCTGCAATTACTCTGAGAAAAACGTATTTCCAGTAATAAACAACAAACAAACAAACACGCATTTGCCAACAGTCCACTTGAATGTGCTTTAGGGTTATCTATGTCAAGACCATTCCTATGATTTGCAGCATCAGGTACCCTTTATAAGGAAGATGGATAATTTCAGTAATCAGATTAGAGCATGAACCAGGACCATCCAGCTCTTCTATGGAACTACACAGAAATCAATACAGACTATGGAACAAAAATTCAAAATACAACCAAGCAGATAAACGGTGCAGGAAGCACTATGGCTTTAGGTGACAAGGCACAGACTTGCAAGATCTGAGGTTTTAAGATATTTTTTTTTTTCTCCACTGCTTTTATTAGTCCGTCCTGTAGTAAACTGCTTCTCAGTTTTCTCATGGATAGATGGGTAATATTAACACTTAAATATTTAAGATAATAAAAAGACATATACAATAGTTGCTATTCAGTCTTAACCTCCCAAAGACATTACGGGATGGTTTATACAAAAAGAAAACCAACTTAGGGTCTTGCCAAATGCAGAAGGAAAACGAAACTTTTTGTCATTAGCAATTCCGTGATCAGCTAAGAACATAACGATAATTAAAAGAAATTCACCAAAGCATTTTCTTTGGTGACAATGTTTGGCAAAACTTAACTCTAAAATATTTCTAATTTTAAAATGAAATAGGATTCCTATTTGCTGAGTCTTGAGTACAGTAGTCAGAAATTATGAAAACTACAAAGAAAAATTATCACTATCAGAAGTCCATTTTTCATTATCAAATCTATGGTGTTAACAATAGGAACTTATAGGAAATATGATCTCATAGACCTCCTTGGGAATTCTAGCAATAATTCTAGGATATGTTAAAATCAGAAATATAGAAATTGACTACTTGTAGTCAATTTCAGTAGATGAAGTTGTACTACTTGTCTCAAGTTTACTGAAAAATTTCATTTATGATTCTAAATATCTTCTACATTTTTCAGGCTCTAAATCAGTGTATTGGTCTTATACCATAATGATAAGAAATAAAAACTGTTATTAGCATTTAATTTATTTTCCTTTCAAATAAATGCTTAAAAGGAAATTATTAGATTTTTATTTGAGAGGGCGAGAGGGGAGCTGTAATATATTAAACATAGTAATTAATACTTCTCTGTCAATGTATTTTATTCCTTTCATAACTAGACCTTATAATCTCCACAATTTTCCACAGAGAAGTAGTGTGGATCTCTTTAAAATACATTTCCTTGAGTAGAAACATTGAAAACCACACTCCACTACAATGGTAGGAGCATAGTCACTGCTGTTCAGTCATAGTTGTGGAAAGACACTTCATTTGCCAATATACATGTTTCCTTGTTTTATATTGTTATGTATTTTCACTGCCTCAACTGCCCATCACTTCAAGGAGGAAAAAACCCATTAAGACTACTGTCAATAATCTCAGAGTAGTAAGAGTCCTGCACTATCATTTATTAGCAATGTTTGTTGCACCTTATGCAGCTTAATAATAAATGTGAAGTTTAATACCTTTCAGTATAATAGCAGCCTTGCTCGTGCTCAAAGTGACTAATACGCCAATTTTTTCAACAAATGTCTAATAGTACAGTGAAATAGCGTCATGATATATGTATGAAATAGGACTGATGTGATGTAATAAAACATACAGATGAGACTATAGAACCTAACACTTGAAAAAGAGGTATGGGCCTTTAACTTACATGATACATAACATCATTTTAGTTTATGGCATAAATAATAGAACATTTTCAATTGTGTTTACATGCTTTTCTCTAAAAAATTAATAATTGTTCTGAAGAAAACCAGTAGCCTTTCTAAGGCATAATCATGCACCTCAGACTGGTGAGTCCTTGAATGAACAGAAGGCTTCCATTTGTGTAAGTATCTCCCTGAACAATAAAGGAGATAAAATTTTCTTATTATTAAATAAAACGTATTAAATAATACCTACTAAAGAACTATAGTTCTGGAATTCTTTTAAATATTACCTAAGTGTAAGACAAATGTATTAACATCTAAATAACAACAACCCCGAAATCCAAAAATACATACGTTTTAATGACATTTTGTATCTTGAAGAACATTTCAGATACTGTTAAATTACAGCTGGTAACTAACAGTTTTATTTTGGTTTGTTTTGTTGGGGTTTTGTTTACTACTTTTTAAATAAATATCCCTATTTCATCAGATTACCTAAAGTATTAAATCTATATCGCCAGACACAGGACAGTAGATTCTTGAACTTTTTGTTGACAAGGGGCCATATTGCTGTTCTGTCCTATTCACAATATGTAATTGTAGTTTTGAATTTGTAATTATTATGCTTTGTTTACATTACTAAATAAAAGTTATTTTTAAGATTCCTGTACTGAGATTTCAGATTTTTTTCCATTCACTCATTATATTGAGGATACTGATATCTGTATCTTTTTTTTTCAAAACACAATAGTTTTTTTGTGCATAGGAAGAGAGCAAATTTTAAATATTAAACTTTTTTTTTTTTTTTTTTTTTTTTTTACAGTTAACAAAATGGCTGCTTAATAAATCCTATTAGGAATATATATATATTTACTATCGTATGGCTATGGGTAATTTAGTGATTAGTGAATATAGAAAATCAGAATATAGCATTGGATAATTGAACTTGTACAGAGACAAGTGTATGCTGTACCTTTGATTTTCATAATTATAAATTTTATTTAACTTTAAAACATAAACCAGTATTTGATCTTTCTGCTGCTATATAGGTGTGAGATAACTGAGAGTAAATAATGATAAAATTGCTTTTCACATGCAGGCAGTTCCACACTATAAAGCCGGTTGCATGCCTTCCCTCATGTGATTGCTTTTATGAAATATATTGAGCGATAATAATTGACTGAT
>VWZK01010967.1:71593-125842 GCA_013396935.1 Baryphthengus martii
CAGAACCTCTATGGTGAAAATAAAGGTATATAGTTTCGACTGAATGAAATAAAATTTTCTGTAGGTTATCAAGTGGCTCATAAAATCATCCCTTTCACATGAAACCTGGTCACAATTCAAAGACAATATGTAAACTGGGAAATAGTCAAGTATTGTATTAAATGTGTATTGTCTATACAGATGCTGATTGGCACTTGAGCATGCAGTTTGCATATGGATAAAAAATAATGAGTGTATTCATAATAAAGAGAGATTCACCAAAAAAAACAGAAAAAAAAGATAATTAGGAGGTAAAAATCATGATGCAATGCCTAAGGAAGAGTACACAAATAACATAAGGAAAAAAAAGGGGGAAAAAAAAAAAAGAAAAAAAAAAAAGGGGAGGATTCCAGGCTTGGATTCAGGCTTGATAGTTGGGACTTCACTGAACACTACTAATCTCATAATGAGAAAAAAAGATAGTATGTACGTTAGTTGTGTCTGAATAAGGTGCCCTGTGTAACAAGTTTCAATTTAAAACTGTCTTAAGGTTTACCCTGCTTACTTAGTAAGCTAAGGATCTTTTCTAGTGGCAGAGTAGAATACTGGAGTGACCAATATTAATAGCAATTATTTTCCAAGTGACTGATCCTGAAAGATCCCAGAGTAGCTCAGGATCTTTAGTATACTGAGAGAAGTAGCAGTCAAAATCCTAAATTACAATCCTCTAAAAGGACTTCATGAGAAAGATAAGACTGAGTACATATTTAAATAAATAAATAAGTAAGTAAATAAATAAATAAATAAAATCATTCAGAATTTGAAATTCATTATGATGAAAAAAAATTCATTAAGATGTTAACTCAGGTCCTGCCAAAACATCACTCGTTGTGCTGCGAAAGACAACACTCAGGCCATCTGTGACTTTAGAACCATGTGCTCCATTACTTGAAAAAAGTACACTCATACTCCAGCTACAGCCTTTTATTATTGGTTTTATGGTACAGCTCAAGGGAAGAACACCTCATCTTGCCTAAGAAAAAATACTTGAAGGAGCAGATACTGCAAACTGAAAAAGCAGCATGTTCAAATCAAGGGAAAAAGCAATAAATGTCACAGAATATTTCCCAAGATCAAACCATTAATTCATCAAAAATTCATAACACTTTGTTTAATCTTCATATTTTCTAGGTTACCCTCAAGATCAATAAATTTAATTGATTGATCAATTAATCAATTAAATTATGATCAATTAAAGATGAAATTGCTGCCATGTGATACAAATTATAAAAACACATGTCCCTTCCAAGTAAATACACATGTGAATGGTTATGACAAAATCTGAAAAGTGGAAGAATTTCTCATAGTTACTTTATAGATTTGCTCTAAATGTCTCCGTTGACTATCCAGGCAATGTCATTGCAAAACTATGGAGAGATTATTTGCATGCTTTTTAGAGCTGTTTTCATGTAGCATTATGACTGAAAAACAATTAAAATTCAGGTCTTCAGGGACCCAATGGCAATGCTGTCACAATGCAATTTTAGACAATTCAATTTAGATGCAGCAGCTGCTTTTCAATGAGATTTTGATGTTTACCCAATTTTGTTGCTGGGTTAATTGAGTCATATTGAGGTCAAGTGGCTTGCCTGAAATCACCCAGATGTATTCTCAGTAAGAATTACAGCTCAGGACTATCACAGCTATAAAGCTCTGTTTCCTTCAGTAGGGCAAAAATACAAACTGAAATAAAATAATCAATGAAGTGCTATCAGTAGAAAGCTATGTCATCTGCCACAGCAGAAGATTACTTGGGTTACTTGTATTACTAAAGAATAATCATTAAATAAGATGGAAGAAAATACATTAACATGAAAATGAGAATTAAAAAAAGAGCTAAATACTTTAGAATTATCTCATCTTAACAAACTGACTTATTTTAAAACATACTAGCAAGTTAAACTTGAGTAATAGCTGAAGGATTAGAGCTTAAATAAAAGTTTTGCTTTGTTTTTTTTTTGCCACAAGACAAAACAATTTCTTATTGAACTCATTACATAAACAGACTGCTCCTTTGAAAGCAATATCCAGCATTGTAGGCAATGTGAAAAAACATACACGCAAAGAATAACTTGAGCTTCTCAAACCCATTGCTGAAGTCATTTCAGCTGACACTTTTCTGGGAAAAGGTGTCACAGAAAATGGTCCTATGTGCAGCTGCAACATCAGTTGCAGCAATAAATAATTTTTTAAAAATCTGTACCTTTTACAGTGGCACACAATTAAAATTGGCATATTTTCACTCTTAAATATCATATTCCTCTCACAAAATCATATTTTAAACTGTTAAGTAAACCTAGTTTTGAACTTATATGTCCATGATTAAGCGGCACATTACATTATGCATTAATAGAGACATGAGTTTTAACAGGGTTTTGGAGTGAGGGAGTAGATTCTGAATGAGTGTGTTCCCGTGCACAGATACAGGTAAACAGGTACTCCAGGACAGAATTGGTGTCTCAATTAACAGCAAATGTGATGGACAGACTATGCTAAAAAGTGCAAGGTCACAGAAATAGAAGTTGCGTATTATTAAGAAGAAAAGTTAAGTAGGTGGTGGTGTTACCAAGACAACAAACTAGCAGCAGTAGTATTTCAAAAGCTCTGAAGATAGGTGACACAGACAACATCAAAATGAGGAAAAGAAGTCACAGAGATGAGGGAAGGAGAAGAGCAGCACAACTACATTAGCCTATAATATAAAGCGTATTGCAGTCTCAGTGTACAAACTATGCTCTTTCAGAGAAAATGAAACTGAAAGATTGCTCCAAGATCATACTTAATGTTCTCTGATCAACACCAACAGAAGTTCAATCCAAGGTGCAAGACAGCACGTACACTAAAATAAAACACCAGGAATGCGTGTAATGTAAATGTCAGATCAAATGTCACAGCATCACTTGCTTTGCTCTACATCAACCCTATAGCACTGCATTATTTGCAATTAGACACAATCCTTTAAGAGTATTTAGTAGGTAGAACCTGAAATAGTTTCATTTTCAGGAAATCAGAGAAAACCAAGGTAAAATTCTTTGCAACTTGGGGTGAACATCATCTTATTGAAAAATAGAAAAGAAGAAATATTCACTATAACTATAAATGGATTAATGCAATCGTAATTTAGTTCGCCCTTCAGAGGTCATCCAATCCAAATTCCTGCTCAAAGTGAAATTTAATAATGGACAAATTTGCAAGGATTTGACCATGTCATTTATTTCTGAGTATAACAGAAGCCCATTAGCCCATCGTGGCCTACTCTGACAATGATTTTCCATGAGTAATGTTCATGGTATGTATACTATCAGTCCATCATACACCTATGGGTACACTCCTCAACACTTACTGAAAGCTATGAGTTTTTTTTTCTTTTTTAAGAAAAAGAAAAATCTTACTTTGTTTGAACAATTATCCAACCACCCTAAAGATCCTGCAACTTGCGTATGTCTGTAAGGAATGACTAGATGTTGTGTAAAAAATGAATGAGAAGTTTCTTTCAGAATTCCATTAACAGCATTCCATAATAAAACAAATATATATCAATATCCATTTGGAATTTCCTATTTCAGTTGCAACAGTTCTTGCAACTAGTGCTGAATCATTAAGTAAAGCTATTCCTTAGAGACCTAATTGCAACAATGAAACAGTAAAAAGTTATAACAGCAATTATATTTTGACAAATAACATCTACATTTTACTTGTTGCAAATCAGTAGTACACTGATGAATACAAAGCTATGCTCAAGAGACAAGGAACAAAATAATAAAAAAGGAGAAATCAAAGTCTGCCACTACCTATTTATGTTTTCACACACATATATATGTGTATATATATGACCACACATATACAAACATGCACACATATCTAACTGTACATGTATATGAAAGATATTGTCGGTATTTCATTTCAACAAAATGTTTTTTTCCAAGGAAAATGTTTTCCTTAAAGATAAAAATGTAGCATATGCCAATATGTTTCCTTTTGGACTAAACAACCGAAGGAAGTGCTGATTTTGGGTGAAGCATTCCTCATACAATCTCTTGCACTGAATCTCATCACTTGAAACTTGTATCTGTACTAGAATCCTTTATTTGAACTTGTACTTTCATGCAAAAAAACCCACTAATAAACCATTATTACATTTCTCTCTGTTTTTAATTATCAGTTGCTGACAATTACTGAAAGTTGGCCCACTGTCTTCGTTTAGTCAGTTGTATCACCCAATGACCACACAGACACCCTCCCCCACCCTGAGAAGGGGAATCAGGAAAAGGAAAGGAGATCTGTGGGTTAAAATGGAAACAAATTTAATAAAATAATAATAACACTAATATAAAGTAGAGAAAATTACATTCATCCCACATAGTGGTCACAAGCTATTCACTCTCAGCAGCGAATGCTAGGTGTCAAGCACTGTGAGCACCACAGATCCAGTGAAAGCACTACCGTCACAACAAACAGGAGAGGAGGCCTTGTGAGCAGAATGAGGGGCGAGGGTCTCCAGGGATGACAGCCACTGGGGAGAAGAGACCATCCTGGTCTCTTTATTCCATTATTCCATATTCCATATTCCATTATTATGGAATAATCTGTTGGCCAGCTAGGGTCAGCTGTCCTGGCTTTTGCTCCTCCTAGCTTTAGCACCTGGCTACTTCAAAACTGCTAAAGACTTAGATCACTATGGAGACCTGCATATCATGTGCAAATAAAGTGTCTTATTGACTTTATTCTCACTGAATCAGGTGCTGCAGTTTTCTCAAAAATGCAGCTTTCCTGAATAATAATAATAAAAAAAAAGATTCTATAATTTTATCCCAGAAACCTGGACATCCACTCAAAAAGTATTTTTACAATATAGAACAAAGTTCTGGTTTTATAATCCTTTGACAATAGTAACTCAAAGATGATGCATTGAATTAAAATATTAACGCCATACTGAACCAGGTAAGGATCAAAAGAGTTATTATACATGACTGAAAAAAACAACCCAAACTGTTTTACACTGGCATTGGAACACTGCAGAGTGAAAATGTACAAACAGTTTTTAGTGTATTTCAGGTCTAGTATTAAAGTCAGTATCATTAGTTTAGATTTGGTTCATAATGTCATTAGGAGAACATATTTTAGGAGTTGTGCTTTCTCATTTTAAAGATGGTGTCTCTCTATAGTATTCTAGTTGAAATTATTTTGAACCAGAGACATCACGGAAAAAAATGAAAGAGAGGAGACTCTCTTTTTACAAGGAGTCACATGGAAAAGACAAGGGGTAATGAGTATGAGTTACTTCTAGGAAGATTCCCATTGGACCCAAGAGGAAAATCTTTCATAGTGAGAAAAATCAGCCATTGGAATAATCTCCTCAGGGAACTGGTGATTCCCTAACATTGGATGCTTTTAAGTTTCATCTGAACAGGGTGCTGGACCATCTTGTCTAGACCATGCTCTTGTCAAGAAAGGTTGGACCAGATGAACCTTGAGGTCTCTTCCAACCTCATAGATTCTACGATTCTATGAAGGAGAATTGTGAAGTCCTGCTTGGAAGAAAAGGATCTAAGGGTCCTGGGGAATAGCGAGTTGAACGTGAACCATGCTGCAAAAAAAGGCCAATGGTATCTTCAACTGCATTATACAAAGTATTGCCAGCAGATCGAGGGAGATCATCTTTCCCCTCTACTCAGCACTGGCGAGGCCACACCTGGAGTACAGTGTCCAATTCTGGGCTTCCCAGTACAAAACAGACTTGAACAAACTGGAGGGAGTCTAATGAAGGTCAATTAAGATGATTAAGGGACTATAACACCTCACATGTGAGGAAAGACTGAGAGAGCTGGGACTTCTTAGCCTAGAGAATAGAAGACTTGAGGGAATCTCTCTGATATATACAAACATGTGAAAGAATGCCAAGAGAACAGAGCCAGGCTCATTTCAGTGATGTCCAGTCACTAGAAAAGAGACAAGGGACACAAACTGAAATACAGAAGGTTCTGTCTGAACATCAGGAAGTACTTTTTTACTATAAGGGTGTCTGAACCCTGGCACAGGTTGTCCAGGTAGGTAGTGGAGTCTCTGTCCTTGGAGATATTCATATGCTACCTGGACATGTTCCCAGGCAATTAGCTCTAGGTGGCCCTCCTTGAGCAGAGGAGGTGGACCAAATGACCTTCAGAGGCGCCTCCAGCCTCAGCCATTCCATGATTCTGTAATTGTTAGTCTCTGATCTAATCTAAACTAATATCTAATCAGATGTAGGGAAAACATACTCACATTAAGTCCTGCCTTTCTAGATACGCTCTTAGAAGCCTCCAGAACTTCTTATCTTGTTAATAGAACAAGAATTTTACTCTCTGTTTTCTTTTCTGGTACAATTTTAATTATATATAGGATATCAGGCTGCCTCAGGATTCAGGAAACATGACTTCTACTAACCCTTCACCAGCACTCTGATCATGTAGAAATCAATGTACTTTTGCTCTTAAGGTTAATCTTTACCATCTCATTTTTTTTATTTCCTAGGCTTTTAAGATCGAGGCTGTCAGGTCTCCATTTGGTATAACATGTCAGCTGACACAGGGTTTTGTTATAGTGAATTAGGATCTTCTGCTCGCAAACAGCTCAATGTCAGCAGTTCATAACTAACGGCAAGAGGAATAAAGTCTAACATTAGATGCTTGTTCTTAGAACATCACATACAGTAATTTCTATGATATATGCTTTGTATCTTTTTTGGGGTTCTTTACTACATTTGAAGAACTTCAGTTATTCTGGATGACAAAGGATAAGCTGCTATTGTATTTAACTTTTACCTCTTTAACACATGTTGCTGATGCTTCAAGACTTGGATGGGTGCCCTTTCTTTTGTCATCGAAATTAATTCATTAATTCCAATGTCAGAAGAACCAGTTTCAACTAGAAGATGCAATTGATAACATTATTTAAAACTGTAATAGGAAATGGGGTAGAAAACTTATCATTCTGACCTTTGTAAGTGAAAATAATATTCAAAGGGATCTTCAAGTCCAGTGTTACATAGTTCATAATGTGATTTTTTCAAGTTGTATTAATAGCATTTGAATTTACATTTTCAACTACATACATCGAGCTTTGCTAATGAGAAATATCAAAACAGTAGTACTGTGCTTAAGGAGAGTAATTTTCTCTATTAATGCATTGTGACAGCCCAATCTTGACTTTTATGTACACAGAAAAATGTATACACAGACAATGAATGAATATACCAAAACCTTGAGATTTTTAGCTTGTTGACTGCAGAAACTTTATCATTTGTTTCATGTGTACCAGAAGGATGAAGGGATAATATTCATGTTGCTTGGGTATGCTAGGCAATAAATTGTTCTGACAGTTGATTAAATACTAGTCAAAAGCCAAGACATTTAATCAATGGATAAAGCCCTTTGTTGCCTGTACAGTCCGTCGTCATGAATTTTACTGCTATTCTGGCAAAAATGAAATTCCTATGGACAACCTGATCTTATAAGCTCGCTCTCTTTATAAACTCCCTTTCTTATTTTCAGAGCTTTAAATGTGATGTGATTCATCACCTGCAATGTTCTCTACAATCCAGTCTCAAAAGATGAATCTATTTGCATACATAAGATTTATTAATTGATTTCACATTATTTTTGTCCCTCACACATATCGTCACATGTAGAAGTAAAAAAGTACATTTTCAGATAAAATCACAGTGAATCAATCTCATTCATTCTATCCACATTCTCTTTTTCATTTCAAAAATCTATAGGCTACCTTGGCTGCCTGTCCATTAATTTCAGTGAAGCATCTGTTAAAATCACTTATGCAATTTCATCTTTTCATGTGTAATACGAATTATGTACAGGTCACGAACACTACACAACATGAAATAAATGCATATAACTTGAGGATCTTGTAAATATTTGCAAGGATCTGCCTTAGAACTCCTGAAGTTCTTCAAATTATATACATGAATATATTCTATGTCCTGGAATTCTTTGGAACCTTTTCTTTTTGCTGTATATAATTTTTTTTTTCTTTTTTAATCTTGTGTGACTGGACAGTTACATGTTATTGTACATAAGTCATGTATTTTACAAAGATAATTTTACTCAGTTGTAATCAACAATTCACCAAAACCTTTAGTAAATAACTGCAAATATAAGTCATGAGTCATTTTTCCTAGCCTGAGTGCATGTCATTGAAGTTTCTTACCACAGAACTTTGTCCTGCCTTTGCTGAGCCAGCCTGCTTGATGTTCCCATCCCTACTTTATGTTCACATATTAAAGGTCATAGATGCAGAAACAAAATAGAAGCTCTTGTCTGAGTATTATTTACAATGACTCCATGTACCTTTTCAGTTACTTCACTCCTTGTCCTGCACATGTGATGCATGCTCCATTCTAGAAGTTTTAATGCATATATGATGGGATTCAATATTTACATTTTGGAAAGGACTCTCCATTATAAGAACTCAAATCAGTGTCTACAATTGTCTGTCAAAAGTCTTATTTGTGTAAATCTGCCAGTAATAATTATATATTTCCTGTAGAAAATGGAAATCTGTAATGGCCGGAGAAGGGAATGAGATCTTTAAACAACTTGTTACAAATATACAATGCTAACACAATGGGGTTATCTCTGACTACTGTCTTTCTATAAAGGTTCTCAACCTCATCCCCATACTTACCTGGAGGTAATTTAGTTTATTAATTACCTCTGCTGGACACTACGTAAGTGCAGGTGCACTTCAATAGACACTTTATTTCAACTGAACTCCTAGTATTTCTTCATTTGAAATAAATAAATAAATTTAAAAGTCAAGTAACTGCACAGTTATAGTCTTGATTATGCACAGTTTTGGAAAACAAAATTTTCAAGTTAACTATGCGTAATGAAGGAAAACAGAAAAACATGGGTCATAGTATGGTTTTGTAAAATACCTGATTTCCCATTATTCTACTTTGAATTTAATAGATTGCATTCTTGGTTTCACTTGGACTCAAAACAGCAGTATATAAGTGATCAGACTTTGTTTTCCACCATGTATTACCAGATGTTTAGCCCAATATTTTTGGTTTGTGTTATTTACTGATATTAAAAATATTTTGAAGACATGATTAAGACACAGTTACAATACTTTCCCTAAAACTCATTTAAAATCACTACGATTAAATAAGACAATGATCTCTAAACTCTTTAAATCACCACTTAAACCACTGCTTAAATCATCTTTCTTCTATGAGTACTACATACTAGAACTATCAGGCTGTAAACTAGAAGAGAATAACTGCAGCTGTCCTATTTCAGTGTGTGTTAAGAACACATATACCCTATAGAGAATTCTAAATATGTATACTCTACTCTTTCTTCTTCCCTATAGATACCCCAGAGAACTGGAAACATTGTATGGTACTATTTGAAGAGGTCAGTCACTTTCCCAGTTAAAGTCATTTATTTCTAGCAAGAAGCCAACCTGTCAAATTTATAGAAGATAATCATGCCTGTGCGTCCTGCCTGTTCTCTGAATCATAAAAGATTTAAAAGGGAGCCATCATTTTCATTGTCTCTGAGGAAAATATATGTATCTTCAAGGCTATATGAAGGAAATTCCACGGAGATCATAGAATCATAGAATATGTTGATTTTTTTTCCATAATTTCCACTTCCATCACTTATCTAAATGCATTAACTCATATAAAGTTCATGACTTAGCCAGGATCACAAACACTGTAAATACGGAAAGACCTTTTTTGACATACTCTGCATGTGAATCCTCTTAAATTTCTTTTAACTGAAGTAGTAATTTGCTAATTAATGAAGCTGAAATTACTGAAAAAAAATAGACCCTTGAAACACTTGAAATAAGAACAGAAAAATAAAATTCAAGAATTCTGAGAGTGTAGTACAGGATGCATAAATCACCCACATTTGATTGTGATTGCTAACTATATTGCGACATCAAAATCACTCTAAACACATGAAAATTACTTCCTTACTAATTTATATCAATTGCTGCATAACAGTTATTGAATTGTAGATGATAGCTCCCTTACACTAAATATTTTCTCCTCTTTTTGGAGACAGAGAACAAAACCATCATCCTATTCGCAGTGAATATTTATAATTTTAAAATAAATAGCATCCATGATACAATTCAGAAATACAAACACGTATTGGTACTGTAACTTGCAAAATTTGCAAATTTAATATACAGTGCTTCAACAAATGTCAATTTGGCCCTCACATCTCTTTCAGATAGAACTATTGAAGAATCAGAGTTACATGTTAGTGCATATAAAATGCTCAAAACTTTATCAATCATCAACCATGTAGCTGTTCAAGCAAAAACATTACTCCCTCATTAGCAGTTTTCACGCTGAAAAAACAAGTTATCCATTTTCAAAACACCAAAGAGTAAAACACAGTGGTCAAACTAAGTAACGTATGTTGATGATCGCAGAGGGAGCAAATGACTGAAACATAAGCAGATTGCTCATGTAAAGTTAGCCTTTAAATGGTACTTTGAGAAGAGAGACTGACAGTAGAATTTGCCGTACTTTCCTAAAGTTAAGGTTTTTCATGCAGTATTTGCTGTTCTGTTTCACACACGAATGTTACACTATAGTTTGCTACACAATCTCATCCACATTTTTACTCCCTCCTATCATCACTTCAGAGGGAAGACATACATGCTTGGATATCTCCCATATCCCACATAAAACTGCACTTGCTGTCCTGTGTAAATCACATTATTTCAAGTCTTATGTGTGAGACACAGCAGGGACTTACTGTCCAGCACAGCTTAACTCATCCAGATATCAGTAACTGCTGTGCCCCGTAGGACTGAGGGACTCTAATTTTCAGTGCTTGAAGAATGTCTCAGAAAAATCTGGGTTATAGCATATTTTTCTCATATTATTTTGCCCATGCAATTGTATCTTACTTTTTTTGCTGATAGAACAAAAGTATCATAAAAGCTGGTGAAAAACACATTTTCAGATTATATTCAGTCCACAGAAACATTTACTGATTATTCTCACCGGTTTTATTATTTTCAATATATGCATGTGTTACAGAGAAAACAAATCATGTAAACTTCTATTTTAGCTAATGTAATTTCATTTGGCCTTTGCCAATTTTACTCATGCACTGAACACCCAAAAGATTTGAAGACACATAAGAATAGGAAAGCACAGTTTAAAAGTACCACTCTAAACAAATTGTACATTATCACATACATTGCTGGTTTATTGTTCTAATTAGCAACTAGATATTTTCTCTCTGGTGAACAAAATGAGAGTTTAACAGTGTCCCTGTTTTCATCCACTCTCTGTTGAAGACTCACTGTGAACAAAAAGTGTAGTGCTGGGTTCTGTACTGGTTTAGAACGATACCTTAAATAAATAAATATTGGTGTGTCCCCCCCAGAAAAAACACCAAAAAAAACACAAAAAACAACCCACAAAAAAAACCAACCCAGAAATCTTTTCTGATAAGGAAAACTATTCATAGTGGAAAAACTGAACAGCTTTTCAAAAGCAAGGGACAATATTCCAGGACAAACAACTGTTGTAATATAACACCCCTTAAATAATCTACAGACTTGAGCTTGAGAGGGTATTCCTGTGGCCCATAAAGGAGCCGGCATGCTGTTCTGGCTTCAGCAGTTGAGGGCTAAATGGAAAAAAATCGCAATTTCAATAAGCTTGAATGGCATATTTACTGTCACTGTATCATAACAGCTCAACAGATCTCACATTCATCTGAGGTTGTTATTTCAAGTGATGAATGCAACATTTCTGTCCGCAGGAAAAGGGATTGCCACTTTTTGACCCTGGAAGCAATGCTACTGTGAAGGAACTCCTTTCGGGAGAGGGTATTTCAGCATGCAGCACTCTGCAGTAGGGAGATCAGGTGCACCCTCAGTGCTGGCATCCACTGTGCCTGCCTGAGGACTCTTGCCCCACTCATACCTACTTGGGGGCTCAAGAGAATAATGCAATCTAGAAATGGGAAAGCTGCATGCATCACTACCAAATCTCATCACTATCTTAGAGAAGTTTTTTAAGAAGGACAAGGAGTCAATGTAATTTTGTATAATGTAAATCTATACGATTTGTTAATAACTTTTCTATCTGTATTATTATAGAGCCTGGGATAAAATTCATAGGACAGAAGAGTCAGAGATGACATATTAAGTTTAACAAGGTATACACACCCTACTAAAATTAAAACCATAAAATTCTACTGCCATACAATCTGTATATTTAAAATGCATGAACAAAAAAATGTGAAGTAAAATAATTAGATGTAAAGGAATCCAGTAATTAAAGTTTCCTTAATCTTGCCACTCTGTCTGCCTATATTACAATGTTATCTTTAAATAGCATGACCACATTTCTTTTCCTCCACTCAGCCGCTTCCTCTTCTTACTTGGTCTTCTGGAAGTACAATGGATGTACAATCCCTAGTAAATGCACTCTAATCTCATCTTTCTATCTCACCACTCAGTATGCAGGTCCCGATTTTACTTACTGCATATCCTGAACTGAATACAAAGGATTTAATTTCCTTATAAACTCATATATAGTTTTATCACTGCACTATCCAAGTTTTTCATTAACCTTTCACCCTTCAAACTAGAATATTTGACTGCTGTATTCCAGGCAAATTATTTTTCTTTTTTTCTGTCCCCTCCTGAAAACTTGAGCCAAAAAAAATTCATAAAGAGATAGTTGTTTTCCCTGGAGAGTTAACTGAAATTTTCTATTCTTAGATTTACTCCTCTCAAATAAACCTTGACTGAGTGAAAGAGACCATTAAATGACATGTACTTGGAATGATTGCATGAGCAGCTAAAAAATTTTAGCTTACTCCATGTGAAACTTATGTAGTCTCAATTCCTGAGTTCCAGCTGCTTAACTGAGTACACTTACATTCAAGTTAAGACTATGTGATTAACAAGGACATTACCAAACCCACTTGAATTATACTTCAAATGAAAACACATTAGTGATGATAGAAGGGAAGAATGTGTTTGTATTTTTTAACACCTTTGCAGCTCTCAGCATGAGCTGATAACTGCAAATCCAAGTTCCACTGGAATTACCAGCCAATTTCCAGTGACAAGAAGTCAGACTCTCTGTCAAAACTAATATGCTTTGGGAGAGAACAGCTTTCTATTGAAAGGTACTCATATTCTCTGCACTTTATTAATAGCATAACTCCATGCTTATTGGGGAAAGAACTGTTTTTAAAGTAAATGAGACTCAGGTGCCTTGAAGCCGCAATAGTGGCTACAGTTAAAGCCTTTTGTTGTTGTTGTTGCAGCGGTAGTTTAAGAGCACATTCTCCAGATACACTTTTCCAGCTCAGCAGGGAATAGTGGCAAAAATAAATTCCTGTCAGTCCTGGAATATTGCATATCTGATGCTCCTGTAGTGAATTGAGTAAAGATGTTTGTTCAGAAGCTTCTTTTTTTTTTTTTTTTTTAATTTTACACTTTATTATAGATTTTATGCAGTAACATACTGCAGGACACTGCATCTCACATATCCCTTGTCTGTATTCCAGTAGAAAGGCCTGGGGTTTGCTGAGACTCAGGATCTGCTCTGTTCAGGTGCTGAACAGATACAAAGCCAGGAGGTCTAGGCACCTTATCATTCTTTCCCCCAGCCCTGAGCGAAAAGGGTATCTGGAAGCATATTTCCATTAAAAGGCAAGGGTTTGAATCTTATATTTCATATTAATTGTAAATATTATGCTGAAATTAATGTATTTTTTATAAGACTTAGTCTTTTACCAAGAATGTACAAATAGAAAACCAATATAGGAAAACTGTCATTCACATGTTATCTGTAAAGGCACAACCGTGTGGGTGCATTTTACTATGTGCTCTTCATCAAATAATATACCAAAGCTGAGAGGCACTGACTGCTACTTGTAACATGTAAGAATAATGTTCACGGCATCTAGATTGAGAGTACTTGTGAACTCGGGCCTCAAAGTCATTAGTCCTATTATTACCTCCATATATCTATGCATATTATAGATAATATATGTATTTATCTTCAAGTAATATACATATATGCATATTCAAATCTATGCATGAAAGAGAAGAGATCCAGTTATTGAGGCAGCAAAAATACCTTTCCTAGAAATCCTGAGGGAGAGAAATACTTCTTGCTGGATCACGAAAAGCAACAGTCAACTGAAGCCCACTTTCTGAAGGAGGGAATACAATGTTAAAGACATGAATGCAGAGTAACAGATGAAGTAAGGAGAACTGGAAATGAGGTCAATGGCAGCACCTAGGTACAGGTGAAAACCTGTAGTTTCTTAAATTTTGCCTTTAAACAGTGAAAATATTTCTCTCGGAGTGCCAAAGACAACTTCACACTCCATTTCAACTGTTGATACCACTGGCACACTTTCCCTTTCTGGATCATCTCTCTGTCTTCTTCCCCGCGTCCTGGCTGAGGCTGACCTGCCTATAGAAGAAAAATCACTTTTATCTTTCCTAATATCTTATGACTGTCAGCACTTCTAATTGCAATTGTCCACAAGGCTATACTGAAAAATTGTCTCATCATTTATTCAGGACGCATTTTGGGTGCTACAACACGCAGTGAGACCAAGAGATACAGTGCTGATGTCTTGGTTGTTGGACTTTTTGTGTTCATTTTTTTGTTTTGGTTTCGTTTGTTTTTTTCCTTCACGTAGATGTTGTAGGCATCTTACTTGATTTGAAGCCTGACTTATATGAAAATTTTCAACCTGCCTGGCCTTGGCCTGAGGGTAGGTGCCACACATTGAAAAGAATTCCCTTCAGTTGTCATATTGTTATAAAACTTCATAAAAACACAGTAAATTTAGAATGAATATTGAAGCAGAACTACATCTGGGTCTAATCACTGAACTGAGCTGTTTATATTGAATGCGGTTAATTGTAATGTCCAGAAAAGGTAGACAGACGTTTCAGGGGAAAACAACAAAACCAACAAACCCACAACAAAAATATATCTTGAAAATGTCACTGAAAAGGCATTAGTACTTGTCCTCATTTGAGCAATTTCTGTCACTTTAATAACCCATAGGTGAGAATTTTAATCTGCATTCTCTGCCCTTAGAAGCCAGCCAACTTGATCATAAAAAATCAAGAACATCACAGAAATGAAGCTGACCGTGTAGCTGACTATTCCTTGCTGCTAAATGTATCAAGTTCACCTTGTGCTTGAAAGAGAAAATACTTGTTTGAAAGGGGGAAAAAATAATCATAACTGTCCATTATTTTCTTTTCATTACATACTGCAAATAACTGAAAAGAGTGTATATGAAAAGCATTTTCTGTTCTTCAAGGCTATCATAAAGCAACTCGACATATCAGGCAAAACCCAATCATTTAAATTTTTCTTTTTAGGTTACTTTTTTTTTTTTTTTTTAAGTACATTTATTTTTACATACAACCTTCTAATTAAACTTCATTACATAACTTCATACAAATATAAAACTTTAGGATCTTTTCCACTCTCGCACAACAGATGAATGTATGAACGTGAATCCAGATAAAACAGCTAAATCAAAAAAGCCACCTTATCTCCTTACATGTTGCCATATATTTTAAATAGTTTATGTTAACAGTACAAGGCTGAAAAAACTAGTGCCAAAATCATGGAAAGGTCATATTATTAACATTTTCTGCTGACTGACTAATTTAATTTGCTGATTTGTTATTATTTTCATTATAGAAAAGAAAAACATGAAATAATGCCTTGTAAGGGTTCTCTGCAGTGCAGTCTGAAAAAGAGTGGCTAGAATCCACAGTGCAACCCCAAAACCAGAAAGGTGAAACTTGGTCCAATGACTTGACCATATTCATATAAGAATTCTGTGACAAACAAAAATTAAATCCAGTTTTCAAGCATGTTGTTATCAATTGTAATCAGACCATCCCTTCTTGTCTTTAATTCTCTTTTTTTTGGTTCATTATGCACATATATATATATGTATGTATGTAAATGCTGATCTGTAACTATGCAAGTATGTGTGTATTAGCATGTATATGCACATATTAACTCTTGCAATAAGTGATAACAGGATCCCTCCTCGCATGTGATCTTGATTATTTTACTTAACAAAGTCCAACTTTAGCGCTCAACGGCTATATATATTTCTTCCTGTATTAAAAGGATTAATTAAGATTATAGAGACAATCTTGACTTTTGATCATCTCCTCAGCCTGTGCAATTAAATACCTCAAGATTTTTTGAGTCAGTCTCATCACCTTTGAAATTAGCAGCACGAGGCTGTGTTACTTTGACAGATGGTAACACTAATCAAATACATAATGTTCAAATGTCATTAGTTCTCCTCAGTGTTGCTAGTAATTTTTACTTGCTAAGTCTGCTTATAAGCTTTATGTCTGGCAGACAAAAAAAAAAAAAAAAAAAAAAAAACGCAAGACTGAAGGTTTCAAAATTTGTNTTCACTGATTTCCGGCTACCATCAACTCTGGATGTATTTGCTACAAAAGCGTTACACTTTAGTCATTCTACAGTCATCACTGAAATCGATGAAACCATTCATTATGAAATATGGTCATTGCAAACATGGATCTTTATTTATCTTATGCTTACATGTGAACTGTCATAATAGAACATGAGAAATACTTGTTGAATCCAAATTATCTGGGTGTTACTTGATCTCATTTTACTACTTCTAGTGCATCAAACCTGAAGTCACTTTGAGGTCTCACATAACTTCTCCAAATACTCTTCCCTTTTCACACTAGACTATTGATCCATGTGCATCAGCACTTTTGTAGAAAACCTGTTACTTGACATTGCCAGACTCATCAAGTAACTTGCTTCTTCTCACGCCCTACATTTCCAGGGTAATATTTCATTAATATATAGGCTGCGTAAATTAATATCCGTTGGTTTTTTTTCCTCCAATTCCTTCCATGGTTACCAGCATAATGAGAACTATGCGTACTTTAATGGACATGAACATTTGAGAATGAATGCTACTAAAATTAGTATTGATAAAAAAATGTTTAAAAAAAAATATTTAATTCAAATCCCACTCTTTCTCAGTTCCAAGAAACAAAAAAGTGTAATAACATCCATTAGCTGATTTTCCAAGATAATTACTATCTTGGAGATCTGGATCTTAATTTTTCTTCATCAAGAGTGTTAATAATTAACTATACCATGCCAGTGAGATGGGTAGCATGTAATTTATATTGTGAAAAAACCCCAAAAAATCCACGTATGTGCTAAATATAATTTTTAGCAGAATGATGATGCATAGTCTTGCCAGTAGTAGTAGTTTATAATTATATATACTATATTATTTTTTGCATCTATATATTTATTGTTCAGTAAAAAATGTGTATATTACAGAGACTTGCCTTAGTATTTATTCTCAAGTTTCTGGTTTTATTAGTAGACTTTCAGATTAGTAAATTTTGATGTACTGAATTTTCTAGAGCATACATGAACAACTCCTTGACAAATAATAAAGTCCCAGCCTGAAGACTTGCAACAAAGATGCTTCTCCTTTCTTTCTATAACAGATGAAGAGGAAGTCACAGGAATTTTTGTGATTTGATCAAAATACAGGAGAATCTTGAAAAGAAAGGGGGGAAGAGGTCTTCACCTTTCCAATTATCTGTACACTGGAGACCACACAACCTCTTCTTCCTTTTCAGTAATATTGAGTGGCTGTCTCTAACTTATAGCAGGAGAGGAGGGAGAGCATGGATCAGAACAAGGATCATAAACAAACTTCTGAATGCTGATAGGACTGCTTTAGATCAGTCCTGTTTGAAGGAAATAATTTGATTGCTGTGGGAATCAAGGGTTGATTGAATTGTTCCAAAAACATCCTGAAAACCTAGCATCTTCTTCCCATCTTTACTCATTTGTATGACAGTGGAACCAGAACGCAATCAGTAGGTAGGTTCTCTTCAGATTCTCTAATTATTGGTTGTTGACCTTTCTAGGTTATGGCACACACACTTCTCAGATTCAATCCTTCTGAAAACCTCATGCAAGACTTCACGACAGATCATCTAATATTTGATGCTTCTTGGAGTCTGACTAAAGAATCTCAGTTGCTGCTTTTCTAACCCTTTTCTAAAGGAGCATTTCCAATATTTATTTGTGCAGAAACCTTGGAAATGTCAATCTAATTACTGAGAAAGTGTCTTGTTTGTTGAACTGATGGCTTTTAAGTCAGTTTGATGAATTTTAGAAGCCTCAACCACTATTTTAGATTTGCATTTCAGAAGAATTTAGATTATAAATTAATTCAATCACATTACATTCTTACATTATGGACTCTTCAAATATGTTTAATATTTTAAAATGTCAGTCTCATGACATAGAACTGAGTACAGAAATATGTCCCTTAACTTTCTCATCAGCCAGTGCATTTCAATGCTCATGATATGAATACACAAAGGAAGTTAATTTAGTTTGGGATTCACTTTAAGACATTTCAGTTCTGTGATCCACTTACATTCATATAACTGTGTGCTGTGTCTAAACTCCAACTGTAGCTGTCAGTCTGGCTGATGGAACCTAGAAAATGGTTTAGCTGAAAAGTCACAAAAAGCTCATTTTATTTACCTAAGAGTGGGTGTCTAGTGGCATGTGGCTTGCCACATTCAGCCTCCTCCAGATCCAGTGCCATATATGTCATTCCCTTGCAAGTGTTTTGGAAATGCTGCTAGTGCCTCTAAAATAGTATTTGGCATTTAACTCTGTGTAACTGAACCAAGTCTTAGTTATATTTTAACATTAGTTGATTGTTCTCTGGCCTGAGAACAATGGGAATTAAAGACGGAAACAATTCACATGTAGCTATTTAGCATCTAGATGCTTAAACAGAATTTGATGCCTGTAGGCTGTTTATATGCACAGAGGTGAGTATCTGCAGGACAGAGATTCAAAATACAATTTGAAATAAGACATCAAGTGCAAACTTAAATAAACACATAAAAAGCAGGAGGCCTATATTGTTACTATATATACAATTTTGTTATTTGGAATTCTGTTAGAGAAAACAATAAAAAAAAATCTATAAACAAACTTTGGAGGGAAAAAAATGAAGTAATTATTCTGTAAATATGTGCAAGTCATTCTATTTCTTTTCCTTTGTATATCATTTTCTCTAGAGCCTGGAAGAATATTATCTACCCTTGCCTTAAGTATCTACTATATGGAATTAACTTCATCTGAATTTTCTCCTTTTCCCCCATTTGCTAAAAAGGTAGATGATAGGCAACTTCTTCCATACTGTTACATGGATTATGGTACTTTTCTAAAGTGCTTGAAGTTATCAGGAGAATGTAAAGGACAGAATACTGTGTACTCTCTAACAAAGGAGAAACCACATTTCTTATTACAAACAATGCACATTAATACAACCTAACTACATGCTATGACTTTTCCTTCTTAAATTACAGCTGAAAAAAAAAACAAAAAACATAACAGTCATATTTTGCTGTTATACTGAAATGAGATCTGAAGTGTTACTTTTTTTGGTCAGAAATATTTATTTAGTTGTGACAAGAAGAACCTTGACAATCAAAGGACAAATGAAACTACTTTGATAGAAGAACTTAGGGACAAACAAACAAACCTCGAATAAATAGTGGAAAAAATAGACTAAGTTATTTGCTTCATTGATGTATTTCAACAAATATCTCAACAACAGAAGAATTAGTACTAAAAGAAACTTGGTATCACACAAAGGCTTTTCCTCAAGTAATTGTCTACTCAGGCATTGTCTATGCCATTCCTGTAAGTTTAGACCTGCTAAAATAGATATTAAAACCACTTTCTGGTCAGTAAAATACACCAATTTATTCTTCTTTTCCAGTATTAACATCCTTCGTCTATTCTATGCAAATACAGACATCCATTATTATCCTTTAGTATAAATTAATATATCCTTTAATGACGCCTCAACTAAAACAATTATCTGAACTAACTCTCTTAGTTCTCAGACTTGCTTACATCTAGTCAACCAAGACTCTTCACTTAAAATCATAACTACCTACTGTAAAGATTATATTGCTCCTTGATCTACTCACCACCATGCTTGCTTGTTTGTTTTTCAGTATCAGGTTCTCATTGAACCATGTAAATAGCAAATGCATGCTGGATTTTAGCATTATGCATAGCTTACATCAACTTAAAAATGAGGTGAGGTACCCTGAATTCACCTGTTTATCTCTTCAGTATTAGACATTTGTTTTGTCCTAATATAAGTGAAAGGTATTTATCATATACAATAAAGATGTTAATGTCAGACAGTTTCACCTCCTGCAGTGTCAAAAGGATAGGGAAAACGGAGACTGAGTAGAATTCAACCACCTGACTTCCACCTAGCATCAGCTTCAAGAAAATGCCAAATTTCTTGAACTCTAAGAACCACCATCTGCTTTTTCATCTGTACAGGACACAATATAAGCTCCAGCAACCCAACCTATATAACTTCCTTATGTTAGCCTGAAGCGTTTTTCCACTCAACAAGGCATCCCTAAGTCACAATGAAAATTTTCACGGATGTCTGGCTAGTCTACCAAACTTACATTTGAAAAGGAGACGGATCAAACCTTTATCACCATAAGAGACAGATTCCTTGTCATGATTAGCAAACACCTTCACAGAAGAAAAGGACTGAATTGAATGTAGGAGTAATGAAAGCACAGTCAATTGCCTTCCCTGATCTCTACCACCTAAATCAACAAGAATCCATCTCCTGTGTGCAATAAATGTTCCTCTGATCTTGCACACCACTTCAAGAGGCTGCCAGAGATGTTGACTTCTGTACAAAGACTTGTAATGGTGTTTCAAACATTTAAATAACTCAAATGGTACAGACAGCTCCATACTTACTTTTTTTTTTTTCTGCTTTCCTTTTTCATCCCCTCGGTTTTCTTGCCATACAGCTATGAATGCCTATTTGCTAAAAGCTTACAAAATTACTTTCTTTGCATGGACCAATGATTTAAACCAGGACTTCTGGGCTTCACTCAAAAGCATCCCAATAAATGCAAATCATGAGCACTGCAAATAGGGCAGGCGAGCAGGGTGTGGTACAGCAGTTTGCGTGACAGATTTGCATGAGAAGTATTGCAGGGAGGGTGCCTCTTTGAAGAAGGGATATTCCATTGGCCGAGTGGAGGGGCTTGAAGTAGACATAATCTAGTAACCAGGCACCATTCTGTGATCACCTGCAAAGGTCAAAAGCACTCATCCTACTTCACCCTCAAAGCAGAATGATGGGCACTCTTCTGAGAACAAAGGCTGCAGCTCCAGCTAGGGGATCTACGCCATCTATCCTAGTGGTGGCCAATGCCCCACCCAAACAGAGCTGCTTGAGAAAGAGGTTTTAGTGCAGACCTCAGACTGCAGGAAGTGCCTAGACCACCTTTCTCCTGGGACAGGGAGGAGATCTGCCTACAAAAGGTGTGCCCAGGTGGAGGACTTCCTGCAGCAGGTGGCTGAGCAGGTGGCAGGAGGCAGTGAGAAGGTTGTGCAGCATCAGGGAGGCTAAGAAGAAGTTAGATAGCTGGTTCCAAGTGCAGTCTCCAGTGGCCCCACAGCTCATGGCCAAACAGCCAAAGACTCCCGTATCGGCACACATGGAAGAGACGGGGGGCAATAATACAGAAGAATGGAAGCTTGCAACAGCAAGGACCAGCAGGAGGAAGAGACTTCCTCCGAAGCTGAGGTGCCCCTTCAGAAACACTTCACCACTCTGAAGACTGAAGCGGAAAAACCCATCACATCAGGAAAGATGCTGGAGCTGATTAAGGCAGCCTGATCCCATATGACAAACAGCACAACTAAGAAAAGTCATGAGACTCGCTTTGAAAAATCTGGTCTACTAGGGGCTGATGGGGTCCCTCTGCCAGACAAGACCTCCTTGTCTTTAAATTGGAGAGATATAGATTTGATGGATGGACGACTTGATAGATAAGGAATTGCCTGGAAGGTTGCACTCAAAGAGTCGTGGTCAATGGCCTGATGTCCAAGTGGAGACTAGTTACAAGTGGTTTTCTTCAGAGGTCAGTATTGGGACCAGTGCTATTTAACATCTTTATTGGAGACATGGACAGTGAAATTGAGTTTGCTGATGACATGAAGCTGTGTGGCATGGTCAACACACTGGAGGGGAGAGATACTATCCAGAGGGACCTGGACAGACTTCAGAGGTGGGCCCACGTGAACCTCAAGGCCAAGTACAAGGTCCAATCATTCTATGATTCTATGGTTCTATGACATACCAATGCAAAACTCTGGCTGAATGTATCATAAAAACCTATTTTGTCTTTTGTAACACAAACCTTTGAAGCACTTGAACATAAATCCCAGCCTAGCCTTCCTCTCAGGCGCCATTGACCTAAGCTGCTTGTAGGCTAGGCCATTATTGGAGTTACTGCAATAGAGGTTTCCAGACAGAGAAGGAAAAGATGAAAACATGAGGGAAATGTCAGTTTGACAGGAACAATATTTCAGCTTTTTTGCTACATCAAAGGAGGGAGAAAGTTTGACAGAAACTACTTAGTACTTACTGTTTAAATTGGAGAGATATAGATTTGATGGATGGACCACATGTATATACATATAATTTCTGGGAGCTTGAGTTTAAGATAAATATATTAACTCCTTGTGTAGCTTATCTAGTTATGCTTACTGCCCATGTGTGATAAACAAGCAACTGTGTGGCGTGACATCTGCTGAAAGACAATGTTTTATGTCTTCTGCCTCCTTAAAATTGCAGCATACAGAAGTTGCAGCAGAATGGCACGGTGCTGTACCTGAAACAAACTACTTTTTTCCTTTAAAGCAGGATATAAGCCCATACATTTTCTACCAATCAGCTCATAGTCCTTGTATTAACCTTAGTATGCTGAAAGCTATTTCTAGCTGTCTATCTCCTCCAGCTATGGGTGTGCAGCAGTGTCTTGATAATAAGGCTAAGTCTTGATTTTCTGAATTCCTTTATGGCAGTCAGATTGCCACAGGAAGAAAAGTAGGGATAAGAAATTAAAGGTGAGAGTATAGTGAACAGTAGTGGATAAGGATGAAGGAAGTTTATTTGCTTCTGAAAGAAAAAGAGCCAGCCTTTACTACTATTCCTATGTTCATCCCAGTAAATATGTGAACGTTTCTACTCAGTGAAACTCGGTATTTCTGCTGTAATGTAGTCTCTGTAGAAATTAATTTGGTCCATAACTGCCCTTTAAGACTGTTCATTTAGTGCCACACAATCTGTTCCACCATGTTGTTCTCTTACACTTCTTGTGTAATAGACATATTTCTCTTCCTTACTATTGGCACAGGTAGCAAAAGCACAAAACTATGACGAAAGGAGGTTCTGAGCAAAGAAAATTGTAAGTGCTGGACTGTTCTGCCCCTTCGAGTAAATTTGAAATAAAAACTAGACAAAGCCATTTATTCTAAGTGCAGTTCTGCTTTTTACCCTTTATTGCCTGCCCTCATTACCTCACAGGTACATCTCTCTCTGCTCTCCTACTCAAGTTATTGTGAGCATTGCACTGAACATAGGTAATTTTAAGCCTCTTAACACAACTTCTGAATTGGGTCTTCAAATCTAAAATAGCTTATAACATCATTCTGAAGGTGTTTAAAGCCCTCATCATTAAAATATAGAGAAAACCCCCTCAAATCTGTAAGAAAAAAAATCCTGAATCCCCTCCCTGCAATATTCACTTTGTTCCTTGAAAGAAATTATAGTTCTTGTTCATTAATCTTTATCCAGATTCTTTAGTATACTCTATCAGTATCCAAGCATAAAGTGAGAGAAGAGCTGAGTATTCTGATTTCAGTGATGACACTGAAGAGCAGTAAAGAGGAGTAGAAAACTATTTGATGTGGGATGTTTTTCTAGATATTTCTGTAGCAATATCTTTGGAAGTACAGATAGAATACATAACTTTGTCAGATGGTGTTAGTTCACCCTTTTGCATATAATTTTTTTTTGTCAGATAATCACTTTATAAGGTAAGAAGGAATGAGGGAAAAAAGGGAACCGTTATATTGCTGATTAACTAATTTAATTTATGTCAGATTAAAATATCAAATACATGTTTATCTCAGGAACATAAAGTATTAAGTTTTAAACTTGACTCTAAATGGATAATCAAACCTATTTGAAATCAGTCTTTGACTACGTGCACAAAACACGCATAAAAGAATATATTCCTCTGATACGGAAATTAAGGGTGTCTTCTACCAATGATACTTGATCATATATTTGAAAAATTCCATCCAACAAGTCTGAAACTGAAATGCTGATATAACAAGCACAGGTTTCTTAGTACCAACCAGTTAGCCAACATTTGCTTATTCTAGTGGGTCTCCTCAAGGTGAAAGGACTTTTAACTGTTCATAGAATATTCAGGATCACAAACTAATCAGTACTGATAGGTTTCTAAAAATCTATCATCAATCTATATGTATAAGCACTGAAAACTGGAAATTAAGCATGTGCTAAGAAAGCAGTATGTAGCTTAAAACAGAACATGCCTTTACCTAGTTCCAGCTGAAAAAGAAATCCATTCAGAAAACGCAAGAATACAGGTTGACATGATAAGCACATTTTAAAGGATATCTGATTATCTAAGTTTATCATTTATCTATACTTGCTGGAAAGTGCAATATCAGGTATTTAAGGTTTTCTTTACCTAAACAGCAGGGATTAACTATGCTATTTTAAATAGCACAATGGCATAATTGACAAAGCTATTGCTACTTCCATGACTAATATTATCTGAAAAATATATTAATCTAAACATAACTAAATGTTCTCAAGTGGTATAACATATAGGGGTTTTGTGTTGAAAACGCTATTGAACAAATGATGTGATATAAAATATCTCACAGCTTATATGAAGAGCTCAAAGAACAACTGTTTTTAAAAACACAGTGTCTGGTGAAAATCTCCTTCACCACACAAAACTGAAACAGCATTCGCCTTTGTCCCAAAACCATGGTAGATCCTAAACAACTTCAGGTGCTGCTAAAATAATTTCCTTATTTTCCTTGCAACAGTGGAATAGTTTCACCATGCATTCTTTTTCTAGCCACTCAGTTGCCTAACTTTTTTTCACTATCTATTGTGTATGAGTAGCAAGACCATTTCTATAGATATGCAGAGAGGAACACCGCCAAATCTGTTCAACTAACTGCAACAGCCAATTGCTTAATAACTTTGAACAATTAGTAGCGACTTTTCTCTGCACGTTTATGTAAAAATTCTAATTTGCATAATTTCACACCTAGTGAAAATCTAGTGTAAGGCTGTGAGACAATATGTAAGTGCCTAGAGATTTTTGACTGCAAAGGACTGCAATTAGTAACTCAGTATAAACCATTTCAAAGATGCAGAAAGAAGCTGAACACCTGTTTTGAAAGGCAGGAAGAAGAATCTAGTCCAATTTATGGTGATAAAGCTTGATGCATCAGAAGATTAAATACCTTTCGAAGATATCTGACACCAAGACTCTATTATTGGGTTAAGCCAGATGTGATTCTAGAGGATGTTATGTCTGTAAAAATGCTGAAATTTCACCTTCCATTTTCTTTGATGCAACTACTTTATATCAAGTAACATTTATTTTTTTTTTACAGAGAAAAAGAGTTAATTAAATGAAAACACTTAATATAAAATCAGATCTGAATGTAAAAAAGAAACTTTTTACTCTAGGATAGTGATTGCAAGAATTAAACCAGAATCAGAAGTGGGAACACATAACTTACGCAGCCAGTCTCACCTATTTTATAAATTTTAGATGTCGCTATAAATGTCCTAAATTTGTATACAATAAAATAAAATAAAACAATTAAATGTTCAAGATATTCAGTAGTAATTTGTACTTAAGCATAAGACACTTCAGGGAAGGGAATACCAAGAGGAGAAGAAAAAGGAACATGCTCATAAAACATTTTTCTTTGTCAGAAAAATCTTGCTATTAAGAGCATCGTTTCATATCTAGTTAACTAAAATTCAGTATATTAAAATGTAGTACCTTATAACACATGCATAGAGCCCGCTGTCTTGTGCCACTGTCGGTCGAAACCAAATGGAGTCTTCTTCTTTGCTCATTCTAGTTCCATCAAAAGCTATAGGTTCCTCAAAATCTCCAGGTCCAGAACTTTTGTACCACATCAAACTAAGTCCAGCACTTTGGGCAAGGGAATAATTAGCTCTAATATATCCATAAAAGAGTGCACATTTTATACGAACAGGTTCTCCCACTAGAACTTGATATTTCTTGTAATCCACAGACCAGTCAGTGCATCCATCAGCTAAAAGAGAAGAGAAAATGACAAGAGATCATTAAGGGCTTCAGAGAGGCTTCAGTAAACTTTATTTTGGGAAAGCATTGCATTTGAGAAAAGGTCCATTGAGTGACTAGCAGTACTCTTTTGATCCTTGAAAAATTAATTGCCTTTTCACAGCATTAACGTCATGTACTTCTCTATGCAAAACAGAGGTATTATGAGAGTTACGTGTTGATAATTTCTAAGACAACTGAGCAATTGCTCTTTTTTTCTTTTGTGGAACTCCAACATGACCAGCTATAAAATACTGGAGTTAAATTAGTGCAACACAGAGGCACAGATACATAGAATGTCATAATCTGTGAACTGCATCAATCAAATATTTCAGGGTAACCATGTAAATGAAAGAAGGTATTGCTCAGTCTCAGAAGTCATTAGGACAAGAAGTTGTGGCCTGAATCAAAAAGTGTGAAAGTTTGGGTTAGATTTGATGGAGGAGAAGAAACAACCTTAACAATAAGAACAATAAGAACAAACGTGTAAAAAGACACTGCCAGGAAAACTACTACCAGTACTTTTAATGGATTATTGAAGAAAAAGTTGAGCAGATCTGACTTGGAATCAATCCCTGACTTTCTCAAAGTATATTGCAAATTAATTTAAATTATTAATGTTTTTATTTTTTCTGTCCTAATTAGCAATAATTCTAGAATCATTTTCATATTCTTCGCCTGTTGAATAATGTCAGTCACTACCAATACTGTTCCACAATAACTGTTTACCGGAAAACAATGCTAGATTTGACATTCTGAACTTCAGCAACAAAATCAAAACAAAAAAAATCAACACCCATCTTCCCTCCCTCTTCCACATTATTTTTAGACAAGAAAATCAAAACAACAAAACGAGAACAGATGCTTTGTACAATGACTTCCTTAACAAAAGCTTATGTTTTTTTTAAGGAATTTCAACCACGGAAATTCACGATTAGGTTCATTCATTTAAAATCTCAATATCCAGCCTCACCTAGTTAATCAAGCCCCCAATCCAGTCAGTATAAAGCAATAAATACATCCAAAGGACAATCGAAAAATTAGTATCTATGAATCACATAAATATTTCATCTGTGAATTTGTCACTTCTTTTTATTAATTTTAAAAGAACTTGGACAGCTTAGAATATCAACTTTCACTAAGCTGAAGTCATATTACACATCTCTTACCCTACAGTTGGTTGAATATTGAATTCAATGGAGAATTTAAGCTACTGTGCAAGACAAAGCAGTATTAGCACTTTAAACATAGACAACATTAATCTCTTCTTTGGGAGAATAGTTAGTGATTTTTGAGATTTACATCTGGATGATGCCACAGTACTCATTATACATATCAAAATAAAAACATAAACGTCTGCACACATCACTGTGTAAGTAATAACCTAAATCGATACACCATTGAAAGACAGAGGAAAGAAAGAATAAAATCTTTATAATAAATTTGAATTGTGAACAGAATTCCCATAGAGAAATATTTCATATATATTTGGATTATCTTCTCCTGCATTTACTTTTAAGTCCAAGAAGGGACAGTAATATGTCCCTGTTCCAATTTTCCTACCCACAAGTCCCTAAAAATTCATCACCTTTACAAGGCCTTAATAAGACACAGATGTATTCTCACAGAAATTGAAGCAAACTAAGACAAGGCTACACTATTAGCTTCCCCATAGGCCTTTAAGAAACTAACTTCCATTTATTTCAGAATTCATTTACATCTTTGATCATTTCATCTGATTCTATTGCTCTATGCTTCTAAATCCCCATGCCAAAAATGAATTAACAGGCACCTCTAAGCAGCATTAATTCCATTATATAAGTTAACAGGTAATAGTTTCTTCATCATACTTTATTATCAAATTGTAATCTTGCCTTTCTCTGCCTAATTAAGTTAGTACACTTTGGTTTATAATATTAGTCTGCTAGTCATGTTTACTGTCAGGATATTCAGTTCTAATGGACTCCAGTTCCTTAAGCTTGATGAACCCATGAGAACACATTGCAGAATAACACCAACCCAATTTCAAGCCTTCATATTGAATGAAGGATTAACTATGCAGAGCATAGTTTAAAAAAAGTGCTAAAGTCACCTGCAGTCTGATTTAGTAGGCTTAGGCAAACATGTTAGCAGGTATTCTATACTCACACACAAAATCAGAATGAGCATTACCAAACCTAACTACCAAAGTTCAGTTCCTGATTTTTAAGGAGAATGTTGACAATAGATAGAATATGTAGGCATTGCATCTACATGAATGCTCTGCAAAATCGTTATTTCTAATATATAAATTGAATGATATTTCAAAAACTCCTAAATACCCAGAATTGACTAAAATTTCAAGTTAAGACTTCATATCATGAAGCAGAAGTGACATTAATGTTTAATGTAACTATCTTCTAAACTCTTTGGTCATTTGTTGGCACTAACCACATCAGTATGTCCCAGCAGATATCTTAAGAGAATATCAATTCCAGCAAATATGAATATTAGGATGATCATAATAACACAGACTTGTATTTTGTGTTTTATCTAGTGGCATACAGGTCATTACAAGCCCCCATACCATTTAACATCTTCAGTAATGATTGGGATAATGGGGCAGTATGTACCTTAAGTAAGTATACTGATGACATAAAACTGAAAGGAGTGGCTGACAGATGAGAGAGTCATGCTGTCATTCAGAGAGTCCGCAGCAGGCTGGAGAATGGGGCTGGCTGGAACCTCATGAAGTTCAACAAGAAGTACTAAGTCCTGCATCTGGGGAGGAACATCCTCATGCACCAATATGTGCTGGGGGACACTCAACAGGAAAGCAGTTTGGCAGGAAAAGACCTGTGGTCCTGACGGACACCAAGTTGAACATGAGCTAGCAATGTGCCTTTGTGGCAAAACCAGTCAAAGTATTGGCAGCAGGTCAAGGGAGGTGATCCTTACTCTCTACTCAGCACTAGTGAGGCCACACTTGGAACACTGTGTCCAGTTCTGGGCTCCTCAATACAAGAGAGACATGGACAGACTGGAGACAATACACAAAGGTGATTAAGGGACTGGAACATCTCTCCTATGGCCACAGGCTGGAAACAGAGACTTCAGCCTAGAGAAGAGAAGACTGAGGGGGGATCTTATTAATGAATATAAATTACCTGAAGGGAGGATGCAAAAAGGATGGAACCAGGCTCTTTCCACCAATGCCCAGTGACAGGACCAGAGGCAATGGGCACAAATTGAAACATAGGACGCTCTTTCTGAACACTGAGAAACACTTTTTTTTACTGTGAGGGTGACTGAGCATTGGTACAGGTTTCCTAGCGAGGTTGTAGAGTCTCCACTCATGGACATATTCAAAAGCCAGCGAGATATAGCAATGGACAACTGTTTCTAGGTGGCCCTGCTTGAGCAGGGGTATGGACTGGATGACCTTCAGAGGTGCCTTCCAACCTCAATCATTCTGCAATTCTGTGCTTTATTACAGTTACTTTCAGTGATCATCTTAAGAAAATATGCATCCTGTTTTCAATGTGGTCTTTCAATGAAGTGAATATGACAGTTTTTCTCTTACTGCTTACCAGTTGAACTCTGTCAACACTGATATTCAAGTCACTTAGAACTGTATTAACCTCATTAGAGCTGGAAGTTTTAATATAGTCGTACTCTTCCAGGAAATACCTCACACTACTGCTCAGCCAATGTGCCTTAATATGCCTTCATCTATGAGATGCTAATGCAATTTTGACAGATATAATAGAAGATCATCATTATCATCATCAGACACAGACAACCTTCTGTGATGTTTTGTGGTAACAGTGATGTTTCAGGAGATAACTGACTATCTGTGCTTAAAATGCTACTATTCAATTATAACTGAAGTGTATAAATAGAAGCTTAAAACCAAAAACATGAAAAGGAAAATAGACTGTCATGTCCTTAAAACAGATTTTGCTGAACACTCAGATGATAGCGTGTGTGCACTGTAACTCACACTTCCTCGTACACTCTGCATGTGATGTATAGAGTACACATGCATTTTTCAGTCCAGGAAACTTTACATGTATCAGAACCCTAATTAAAATTCTGATTTCCAAATTCCTTGAAGAATATAAAGACACATTTTCACAGACCCAAAGTCTAATTAAATTCATTATGCCTTTTACATTCATAGAAATTTAATTTTTTTTCTGTTGACATTGGCACCTTAAAAAGTTACATATGTGCATGTTAAACACTTGTGTTACTGCCTTCATAAGCAGAGCTAGAGAAAAGCACAGGGTTAATGTGCATTCAGACTTGTTAATATTAAATAGATAGAGGATTTTCTATTCAGCTTTGTATTGTAACTGTGGTCCATTTCTATTTTGACCTGATTTTCTTTCTTTTCTTTGTATATAAACAGGGCACCAACCAAAGAAATTATTTAGTGTTTCCCTTAGCAACACGGCTCCTACAAACAGAAAATCAACACCTACATTTATGCTGTGGGAAAAAAAAATATACTCAAGATTTTTCAATGTTTTTATTTCCATCATCACATCATCAAGTAGTCAATCACCTTTTATTTTATTTTATAAATTGAAAAATACTTGAATAATTCAACAGCTTTGAAATTCAGAACTGCTTTCAAATGAATGGTTGTAGTCCCTGAACTCTATTTTAATATGCTGCCAGTTATTGCTACACATAATAGCACAATACAGGGTCCAGGATGAATATCATTCACTCAGTTATTTCCTTGAGTGATTTCAGGGTATGAAATAAACCACACTACATCACTGTCCTAATAATGAGATCGTTCTTCTGGATAAACAAGCTTATTGCAGGCTGTACCTGCTGATAGGACCCAGCACACGGAATTTTTAACATTACTTAGAAGGTATTCTCATTCATTTTTCAGGATCATATATATCATTTTCACGGCAAAATTCAGTGCTGAAAAGGGGAAAAAAAAATAAACCTAATAAATCCTGGGTCCACTGCTAAAGTCCAGCTTCATTCAAAAGTTGCAATTTAATTTATTTTCAGTTAGTAGAGGTCTTCAGGTTTCCACTACATTGATGGAAATCTGAATTCCGGACATCTAAACAATGTAGGTCTGACAGCTGACAACAGTTCTCCTGAAACACTTGTAACAGCAACAGAAAATTCTCCTAAATTTATTGCACTTAATAATATTGAATAAAATAAAATTTAACAGATTTGTTTTTTCCTGCTTATCTGTGTTTGCAGTTCTGTTCTTCATGTCATTTCCTACAGAGAGATTTATGCAATGTCACTGTCTTCTATTTATCTGTCAGCCACTTTGGGGTTTTTGAGCATATTAGGCATTTGAAACCAAATTTGACAAAGAAGTGATCTCATGCATTGCGAAAAATGGGTACATAAGGGAGAAAGCATCAGGTCTTGTTCCTAAATCTGGGGAGCTGTCCAGGAGGGCATTAGCACATGCAGAAAGAAGACGGTAGTATGTAGCAAAAGTAAATACAGCTTGTAGAGAAAGTGAACAAAGGATATTGTAGGAGTGCAGCTAAGATTTTTTGGTAGGGTGAAGAAGTACAGGGCATAATCGGTCAAGAAAAGAGGCTTCCCTTAACTGTCTTTTCATAAAACAACTTCTCAAAAGTTTATCAAGTGATGTGTAAAACTCAATATTACTTTTTTGAAAACTATTTTCACAATATTTTACTATCAAAATCAATCTGTTCTGGATTATCTCTTTTTACTCTAGTCATTTCTTTTTGCTTTTGCTTAGACAAGCTAGCAATAAACAAACAAACAAACATAAATAAATCAAGATTTTATCCTTTATAGCGCATTCGTGACAGTGTCTGAGCCAATTTTCTCTATACAACATAACACACAGTATTCCAGTGTGTGTCGTCATTACGACAAAATGCAAAGACTGTCTATTTTTGGATTTTGTATCCTTTTATTTGATATACAAATGAACTCCAATGGGAATGAAGAAGTAGAGCTTAGAAATGCAACACACTATAGACATAAGAAAGAGAACATGGTCAGTTCTAATCATAGACCACTTAAAATTTGTACTTTTAAAAAAAAAAATCAGTATAAATTTGGAAACATGAAGAAAATATGGGTCTATTACTAGTACTAATGCTTTCAAATGACTATGCCAAATATATTTTATATATGATTAAATTTCCTTTTGTACTAAGACTGCTATTATAGATTTCCACATTACTATGCTGCACCTCTGTTTGAGATAGCATTTTCATTCTGAAATACTATTTTTTATTTTCTTGAAAACTCTTGCAAAATTATGTTGTGGACTGAAAACCTGTATATTTCTTTCTTAGTCTAGAAGCATGTAGTGGCTGGTACGCAGGAGCGCCAGTAAGGGAAAAAGATGTTGAAGGATATTTGAGGGAGACAGAAAAAAAGTGTTTTGGATACCAGCATCTCTTAAAGAAGCTAGATCTCAAATTGTAATTGTCCCAGCCCCACCTGAGAGAAGCTTTAAAAGAGGCAGATTTGGTAATGGGAAATTTGGCAAATGCACTAACCCACAGGAAGAGAAGTAACAAAAAAAAGAAAGCTATACTTTGCCATAAATTAATTAAAAAAGATGCATTTCTTGGCTTCATAATGCTGCACTAACACTCAACAGAGTACATATGCCTAGATATTGGACTACTTAGAGGCACAATAAGCATGAAAATATCTTTATGCCTATATGGTGGAAAGCTTTTACATCATTCTCTTTTTTTACCTAATAAAAAAAGCCAAATTAAATAGCATTTTTGTCTGAGTTAATACTAACCCTTAAATTATCACTATCATGCTGTAGAAAAGTTAAACTATAACAGCTGTTTTTAGGGAAAAAAATAGAATACCCTACGCAAGACAGAGCAATCAAAGGAAGAACAAATGCACGCTGAACTTCCTAAGTTCCTACAATAAACCAAGAATTCTTCCATAATGCTCATTCAGTTCCTCTCATTTCTTTCAAATCCTTCTTTTCTGGTTCACTATGCCATATAAAATAGGAGGTTTAGTAAGCACACCTTTAAACTTAGCCTAGCCCACACTGACCTATCCGTTTCTGGTGGCCTGATACTAGCCAGCGGCTAAGCACCCAGACAGCTTCTCAATCACTAAGCCCATATGCAACAAGATAGGGGAGAGAACAGTGAGAAAATTCACTGGTCAAGATAAAGATAGTTTAAGAAGTGAAGGAAAGAGAGAAAAACAAGTGATGTAAAGATACTAGCCACCTTCCACAGGCAGACTTATGCCCAGCTAATCTCTCAACAATGGCTACCTTGAAAGTAAAAACCTCCATTTTTATTGATGAGCATGCTGTTATTGGTGTAGAATATCCCTTTGGCCAATTCTAGTCAGTTGTTCCAGCTGTGTCTCCTCCCAGTCTGTTGCCCCCCACCTCCACAGCCTACTTGATTTGGGGAGTAAAATGGGAAAAAGAGAAGCCTTGATGTGGTACAAGCACTGATCAGCAATACCAAACCACTGGTGTGTTACCAACTCTCTTCTAACCACAAATCCAAAATCTGGCACCATACATGCTGCTATGAATAAAAATAAATCCATCGCAGTCACACCCATTATACAGATCCATAATATTTTTTGTGCTTCTGTGTGTTGTCTTCTTTCAATTATCATTTTCACTCAGAGGCCATCAGTACGTTTACAGTTACAGCATAGAGATGGTAGAATAATGTAATCAACAGCCACAAAACACAAGAATTTGTTTACTAGATTAATATCCAAAGCCTGATATTAAACTGCAATAATGATCAGTGCCCATCTGATATGAATTGTTTCTTGTTTGCTATTTTTATTTGAGGACAGTTCTACAACCTCTGTTTCTTATGTGGCTATACTAGAGTATCTGCAGTTCTTTTTGGACCTTAAGAATACAAATCTCTTTCCTTCCTGCTCCCCCAACATCCTATGATTTACTTTGAAAGATAGCTTCTACTCAGTGTCACTGTTACTCAACTTTGATTGTTCATTAAGTGATTTAGATAAAGAATTTCAACACTACTACGTGAGGAAATTGTCTGGTATGTGCTGGTCTTTGATCTCACTCTGGAATTACAAATATCTAAAAGAAAATAGTGCCCCAACCTGAAGAGAAACTAGCTTGGGAAGTGGTTACACTGATTTCTAAAAACTGAACAAGCACACACAAAGACGTCTTTTAGAAAGGTTTCCAAGAGAATCTCTGGGTCGTATGGGTGTATGATGTTGTCTAGCAGATGGTAATTTTTTTAATCTCTTCCATAATCTACTATTGAAACCGCTTTTTGAAATTTATTCTGTTCTCCAGTAGCTTCATTTTCGAGATTATGAGGAAGATCAGGGATCTATTCAAATTGGAATTTCTGTGGCACTTGAGTAGCAACTGCACTTATACCTTTAAACTTTTTCCTACAAAGAACAGAAGTGCTGAATATCACAAAGAAGTTGCTGAATATCAGCTGAACTGTGATAACTAAGTATGTGAAGACTCTCCACATGAAGTAAATATGAGAAAATTCAGCAGATTAGTTCATAAGACTAAAATTAATCTAATTGTAACAAGTGCATAGGAGAGTGCAAACATCTTGTTGCTGTGACTTAACAGTTGAAAATTTATGAAGCTGCATGATAATGAGTATGTGCCTAGAACTGTGCAGAAATGAAAAGAATTGCAGTGAGTCCTTCAGAAGACCTGAAACTCAAAGCAACACTATTTATTTCAAACAGACTTTGAATCAAAGGATCATTTTTTTACTTTACAGTTTCAAAGATGAAATGATTTCACTATATAATTATTAGGTATACACAGGTCATGACGTTGCCAGCAATAGCACATATTAAAATAATTACATATATCTGTTTATTAACCTGTTCTACAATATTTTCCCTCATAAAATACTGGGACAGAGTTAATACATTGAAAATGATCTTGGCTTGACTATTCTTTGTCAAAGTATGTGTTACCTGCATACAACTCCTAGTGATTTTGATGACTATAACCTACAGGTAGTCCTACTAGACTAAAATTGTAGATGCAGATTTATTTAAAGCCATATATGTGTCAGACATTTTTATCTATATCTGCAATTAAATAGAAGTTAAAATACAGTATAACATTTAAAAGTATAAAGCAATTCTAGGAAGGTTTTCCTTTTTTTGTACTCAATATGATAAAGTTATTTATTTCTCCCAAAATTGACAAGAATTTTTAAATAATCTTTAGTGTACACTTCTTCAGTTTGATTAACTGTGTGTGCATTTGCATGGTAGAGAAAAGACCTAGTAATTACAGTGCTATTGGACAGAGCTATGATGCCAAGATTAATATCAGTAAGCATAAATGCATGGTGCCATCAAGAATCTGTTAAGGCTTTGGTAATCATTAGTGGTTTTGAGACACTCCAGAAATATTTTAAACACTTGAGGAAAGAATAATGTCTTATTGCCATTGATATCCTTGGGCAGGTAACTGGAGTTGAGGCGTGACCCAAAGGCTGAGACTGGGAGGAGCGAGGCAGGCACAGGAGAGGAAAGATCTGGAAGGGTAGCTCCTTTATGGCCTGTTTAGGGGTGTCATAGCATCAATGTATGGCCTGGCAATGACCACCATTTCATAGGGAGGCAAAGGTGTTTTTTCACAGTCTGAGATCTGCACTGTCCTACCATCCGACAGGGCAAATAATGATTAAAGATGGGAAAAAACCCCGACAAACTGCACCTTCCACGTAGCTGTCTCTTCAGCAGGTGACACATTTAGTTTAAAGCATAGCTGCCCTTTCGAGCAGTACCATGGTTTAAACTCTGCTGGCAACTAAACACCATGCACAGCTGCTTGCTCACTGCTTCCCCCTCTATGCCCCTCCTCCTGTGGGATGAGAAGGAGAATCAGGAGAAAAAAAAAATTCTGAAACCCAGTGAGCAGAGACAAGGACATTTTAATAGAACAATATAAAGAGAGAGGTAAAAACAGCAATAATGGTAACATATAAAACATAATATATAATATGAGTGATATATACCACGAGCCTCTACTGGTACCCAAGACGCACTGTTCCTGCTCCAGCTTCAGGCTGAAGCTTCCATGCTGAAAACAGGTGCTCCCTCTCTCACCAGCTCTGCCCTCATATAGTAGGCATGACATCAGTATGGTATCAGATATGCCATTGGCTGCTTTGGTTCTTTATGCTGCCTGTGGCCCTTACCAGATGCTCCGGTCAGCAGCTGTTTGTGAAAATTAATCCTATCCTAGCCAAACTAGGACAAACAGAGATTGTTATTCTAAATTGTGTTACAACATATCTTAAGAAAGTGCAAAAAAAAATATACATTGTAATAATTACCTACTGGAGAGAGTCCAATGGAGAGCTATGAGGATGATTAAGGGACTTGAACATCTCCCCTATGAGGAAAGGCTGAGACAACTGGGACTGTTTAGTTTGGAGAAAAGAAGGCTGAGAGGGGATCTTTTTAATGTCTGTAAGTATCTAAGGAGTAGGTCTCAAGTGGAAGGGGCCAGTCTCTTCACTGTGGTGCCCAGTAATAGGACAAGAAGTTGCAGGTACAAACTAGAACACAGGAGGTTCCATTTCAACGTGAGGACGTACTTCTTTACTGTGAGGGTGATGGAGCACTGGAACAGGCTGTCCAGAGAGGTTGTGGAGTCTCCTTCTCCAAAGACTTTCAAAACCCATCTGGATGCGTTCCTGTGTGGCCTGCCCTAGATGATCCTACTCTGGCAGAAGGGTTGGACTAGACGATCTCTAGAGGTCCCTTTCAACCCCTAACATTCTATGATTCTATGATTCATGGTGTACTACATTGTGTATATCTATACAAGCATCCAAAGTTTAAAACGGGACACATTTTCACTGTATTACTCTTAAGCTTACTACCAGCACACAATGCAACATCCAGTACCATAATAATTCGCAAACACAAACTATACAAAATAAGAAATTTAGACATTGTCAGTGTGGAATTTGTTAATTGAAGCAGATCTCATTTTAGATAAAAAATACTGTTGTTTAATAACTATCAAAAGGGGAATGTAACAGATTGCGAGAAAAAAAAAAAAAAAAGGAAAAAAAAAAAGAAAAAAGTATGCTTCCACAAAATTACAAGAAAAGCTTCCATATATGTGCAAAACTGAGACATTTTACCCTCAAACTACTAAAGAAAGAACAAATTTGCTTATGAAATAGAAATTATTTTTTAATCGAAGGAGTTTTTATAATATATGCTCTTTTCCTGTAGTTTAAAGCCAACAGGAATCTCATGAAAGACTCAGCAACAAACAACAATATTAACTGAACTTTAAAGAGAAAATATTAACTACAGTAAATCTGCACTCCATGGATTACAAAAAAAAGGTATTATAAATCTGTTTGTACACTTTTTTTTTTCTGTTTTAGAATAACCTGCATTATTATAGCAACTGGCATTTTCCTTCCCTTTTTTCTTAGTCCATATTAAGTCCAGAAGCTAAACCTTCTGAAAGATATTAAATTTTGTAAATCTTTGCTCCCCAGTTTGACATTTCTTCTGTTCCCTTATGCCACATGTTTGCCACACTTGAGACAGCTTACCAAAGAGAAAGAGGTCACCAGAGTAATACAGTAGTTCAGCACTTTAATCTCATTAGGCAAAGGAAATGAAAATCATTACTATTTGAGTTTCAGAAGAAAACTTTGCTCCTTTCACCAAAGCTTACTTTAAAGCTTAGCATGAATGTTTTGGTTGAAGCAAATTTAAAGAAACAGAATGGATTTAATTGAGTTAGGAATCCAAATCCCACAAGACTCAGATAAAATGCTTCCTCAGGTACTTTTGTGGATCAGGTAAGCATGCTGATGTGCCTCACTGAATGAAATTTCAAAGGGGAAATGAAAACATTAGAAGATTTTCTGTTCCCTCCTTATGCCATATCCTAGACTACACCTCAAAAAAAATTAAGACTTGTTAGATAAAGCAAGCAAAATGGATTCTTACATTCAAATATATTTTTGTATTCTCATTGCATAAATGAATATAATAGAAATATTTTTTGATTAAAATACTGAGAATACTTTCAATCAGAAAAAAAAGGTCATTTTCAATCAGAAGACTTTTTTGGGGTTTAATGAACAGACACAGAATATTTATTTGATCAGGAACTGCTTTTTCCTGTAGAGCCACTGGGACTTATGATCAGGTCAGATGGCTCAGATTTGCCACATTTCTTAGTGGTCATCTCACACAAAATCCTTGCAGCCATAAAACCTCTTCACGAAAGACAAAAAACTTGATAAAAGACTAGAGAGATTCCTTAGCTGATATGTGACTACTTTCTATGAGACATTAGTCTGCCCTTTCTTAGTCATTAGATGGATCCTTACAGGATATATCATCCAAAGAAGCCTGCCACGCAAGACCAGACTAGGAATTATACCACAATATAGGATGGTAATAATCCCTCCTTTCATCCTGTCCTTTCTTTTTTTTTTTTCTTTAAATGAAAAATTATTTTGTCCTGTGAAATCCAAAATACCTGAAAATGAACAAAACTAAGTATAAAAAAACCTATCGTTTCAGCTAAGTTTAGTATTCACATGCCTGTCGAAAGATGAAGATATTTTCTTAGTCCAGAGTAGGCACTATGAGTCACATCACTGGATAAACATCGTAAGAAATTTCTTACTTTCTATGCTTTTAGTTAATTATATAGCATACGGACATACTTGAGCTACATGAAAAACTGAGCTACTTTTAACTAGCAAACAATTTTTCTGAACATGTTAAAAAATCCAATAGTGAAAAATATTATATAGAAACGTCTGTTTTAAATTAAAGAAATTGACCTACAAACTCATACTATGCCTTTCCAGTCACTGAAGGAATGAATGTTTCTATAAAGGAATTCAATGAAATTAGAAATGGTTGTAAGACCACCTTATAACCCAAATACTCCACTGAGAATAACTTTTATTGAGTGATGCTTCACTCTATTTGATCTCTGTGCAGTCTTATTTCTACTTCAAACTCACCGAGGTAAAGAAAACGCTAGTATATTTTTCAGGATAAGGTCACAGAGCTGAAAGAGATTTTGATCTGTGATTATTCAAAATTTCTTCAGGGATTGTTCAATTTAGTAACTAATTCACCTTCTATCTATCCTCACTGTCCTCTTTGGCACATATATGCACACTTAAATACACAATTTAATTATTAATGATGATTTTTGCTGCACCATATAAGGAATACCAATGAGACTGAAATCTCAGTGCAAATTGGAGCTAAGCAATTTGAGGGTCACTGATGTCATAGCCTGCTGCTAAGACCACAGTAAGGCAACATGTTGAAAGTATAAATATAGGCTCAGACTTATGTCAGAAGAAAGGAGACATTGCTGAAGTAGAAAAATAGACATAGAACCCATAATCTGGACAGTCAAAGAGGAATTTGAGTTTATATGTTCAAACTGAGAGGAAAAAAAGGACTAGAGACATTTTCTGTCAAAGAAATGAAACTGCTTCCCACTTTTTCTCTCCCAAACCAAAAGGAATAAAACTAATGAGAAATAAGTAGGGAAAAAGAGTTTATTATAAGTATCAGAAAGAATCAAGACTGGATAATACTGAAAGGCAGAGAAGAAGACATAGGAAAAGCCAGAATAATTGAAGTTTCGCCTTTTTTTTTTTTTTTTTTTTTATGAACACCAGTGCTTATACTGCTCCTTGTTTTGTTTTGTTTCTCCTCAGCATCAAAGTCTTTTTCACAGAACTTCATGGAAGAGCTCATATTATTTCCCCAGATTTTCTTTCCTGAGGTAAATAATATACATCAATTTACGAAACATTCCAACACTAAGCTTTTACATGGACATGCTCAACTGCTTTATGATGTATTAAGCTGAAGGTCTCTCTCATTTTCTTTCTGGAGAGTACCGCAATTTCTAGTGGAAAGAAGAAGATGCAGAAGAGCCTAAAACTGCAATATTCACATCTGAATTTCTAGCAATTCAAATATGGGGAGGAAATTTCACCTGAATACAAGATTATTTTTGATAATCAGTTACTCATTTTGCTTGGACTTCCTGCAGTTTCTATGCTTTCGGATGAACATACTTTAGACATTCTAGTTGCTTCAATGAGTGTTTAGAGACCAGGTTAACCGCCTGAAATGGGGATGTAGGAGGAGGGCAATAGAGAGTCTATGACGACTGTTTAAGGAGACAGAAAAAAAGACAACAACCATAACATATGTAAATATACACATATACATGTTTTTTGTGGGGTTTTTTTGGTTGTTTGGATTGGTTTTTGTGTTTTGTTTTTTTTCCTTGTATAGATACTCATACCTATTCTCAGTGAAATAAAAAAATCACAAAACAGCTTACCTAGTATAAAGCAAGGTGAAGTTGGCTCACTTTAGCCTGACTTGAGTTGACTGGACATGAAACAGCCCAATATTAGCACATAGAGTACACGAGCTGTTAAGTTTTGTACTTCCAGTTGGAAGCAATTGTGCTAAAGAGACCACACAGCTTCCAGTTTGGAGAGCTGCAAAGCTCACATGTGCCAGTGCAAGCATCTCCAAGTAATGCATAATTTCTACTAACCTTACATCAGCTCAGTCTCTGAAAGCAGTCAGAGAAGTTATATTGTCCCCTCATTCATTTTTTTGCACACCTCCCCTAGGGTTTTGTGACTAGTGTCATTCATTGTTCTATTTTACAGTAAGCTCAGGATGGTTGTTCGCATGGTATTTTTTGGCACATTAGCCAAATGATCATAGAAGTCATACGTGTCTCCCATTTGACACTTGAGTCTCATTCTACACTTGCATTTGTAAACAGACTAAGAAATAATATTTAGTAAGCCTCTCCTCAATACACTCTTCTTAATATCAAGGGAAACTGACAACTGAGCAATGTCTTCTACACTGCTGTGTTACAGTTTGTACGCAAATTTAGCTCTTATATGTGTCCTCGGCAGTTCAATTACTACCTTTCTCTAAGACTTGACTTTTAATGACAATGCATATACCTGAGGAGAAGGTTTAATTTTGTTTGTGGCTTAACCATACCAAATAAAGTCTATCACCAGCATGAATAAAAATATTATGGCTTTAGAGAAAAAAATGGATTTATATGAATGACGCTAATGTGGGTGATTTTTAGAAGACTCTCTTCTAAGGCCAACATTTTTCTAAAGGAAAGGTTTTATTTAGATGATGCTCAGAGCTACAAACAGTAAGATAGAATAATCTAAGGTAATATTTTGTGCCTCCTGAAATGGCAATGGCAAATCAGTCCTTTAATGTGTCAGCAACCAAGAAAGGCAAGCAAGGAAATACAAGTAAAACTAAAACACATACCTTATGTAATACATGTGAAATTTGATGGGCTTAAACCTCACCATATAGAATCACAGTATCATAGAATGGTTTAGGTTGGAAGGGACCTCTGAAAGTCATCTAGTCCAACACCCCTGCAGTGACCAGGGACATCCTCAACTAGATCAGGTTGCTCAGAGCCTTGTTGAGCCTCACCTTGAATATCTCCAGGGATGGGGCCTCAACTGCCTCCCTGGGCAACCTGTTCCAGTGTTTCACTACCTTCATGGTAAGGCACTTATTTCTAACATCCAATCTAAATCTGCCCTTCTCTAATTTAAAACCATTGCCCCTTGTCCTATCACTACAGGCCTTTGTGAACAGTCCCTCTCTAGCATTCCTATAGGCCCCCTTCAGGTACTGGAAGGTCACTATTAGGTCACCCCGGAACTTTCTCTTCTCTAGGCCGAACAACCCCAACTCCCTCAATCTGTCTTCATAGGTGAGGTGTTTCAATCCACTGATCATTTTCGTGGCCCTCCTATGGACTTACTCTATCAGGTCCATGTCCTTCTTGTACTGAAGGCTCCAAAGCTGGACACAATACTTCAGGTGAGGTCTGACCAGACCAGAGTAGAGGGGCAGAATCACCTCTCTTGATCTGCTGGCCACGCTTCTTTTGATGCACCCCAGGGTGAGACTGGCCTTCTGGGCTGCCAGTGCACACTGTCTGCTCACATCCAGCTTCTAGTCCATCAGCACTCCCAAGTCCTTTTCTGCAGGGCTGCTTTCTATCACCTCATCCCCCAGCCTGTATTGATGATGTGGATTGCTCTGGCCCAGGTGCAGGAACCTGCACTTGGTCTTGTTGAACCCCATGAAGGTCACCTGGGCCCACCTCTCCAGCTTGTCCAGGTCCTTTTGGATGACATCCCATCCCTCTGGCATATTGGCAGCACCACTCAGCTTAGTGTCATCTGCAAATTTGCTGATGGTGCACTCGATCCCGCTGTCTATATCATTGATAAAGATATTAAACAGTACAGGTCCCAGTACGGACCCTTGAGGAAAACCACTTGTCACTGTCACATATGGTTTATCATGTATTATTTCACAAATGTAGTAGAGCAAATAAAAGAGATGACACACATAGATATTGATCCCAAGATTCTCATAGCTTTCAATTGTCAAGAGTCTTGTTTTCTGTTTTCTTGGAAGTGATTTTACAAATGGTGACAGAAGAAAAACAGAAAGGCTGTTTTTAATTGTAGAAATTGAATGATCAAAATTAAAATCCAGGTTCCACAATTAATTTGGAACACTTTACATGATTATAGATGAACTCTGAATGGTATGACTTTTTTATTATTATAAATATCTTATTAGTGACTCTATAGTCAAGGGGACATAGAGCTTTGCACTGAAAGCAGGATTAAAATCCTTCCATTTCACTCTTCATTGATTGAATCTCTTTTCCCGAGTTTACATAATAACTTCAGAGTAGAAGTAACTTTATTCTTTTTTGTTGTTTTTGTTGGTTTTTTTTTTCTGGAAAATACTGTCTCTCAGAGGAAAAAAAAAAAAAGATATTAAACTGATCCCTTATGGATTCCTCTTTCATCTTCTAGATGCCTGCTATTTTTCTACTTAAAATCACAATAATTACACAGTTCAAATTTGCACTACATATGCATGTATATAGCCACAATTTAGACAGGTCGCATCTCAAAGCATATTTTGTTCCATGTATGCATTACAACCCCCACATCAAAGTTGCATTAGAAGCCTAAGAGCTTCTTTTGTCTTTTCTACTATTCAGCATCTGACCCTGTTTCTATGACTAGCTTATATACTCAGCGTTTTGAAGAAGAGATAACTGCAGAAGGTTCAGTAGAATTTTCTGCTCTATTCACCAAAATCAGGGTGCCTGTGAAACTGGGTAAATCAAAATTCTTTTTTTGAAAGAAATTTTGAAAAAAAAAGAAGTGGACAATAGTAAATATTAAACTAAAAAATGTCTTCACTTTTCTATTTAAATTTATTCTGTTTTGTGTTTGTAATACTGCACAGCAACATAGAATTTAATGTAAAATATCAGCACATGAAATAAAACTAGACTTGAATTTCTTTTGTTTGCTTGTTTTCTGTTTTGTTCTCTTTGACAAAATGGTCAAACATTGTTATTCACAACAAATCCAGATTTTAATATGAACCGTCCTTCACTAAATTGTATTACCAGCCTCTGGACTTGCTTTATCTAGTAAAAATTCCTGCTTTCCTTTTACTGGAAAGCTCTTCCTCTATAAAGAAATTCCCTGACTAGCCAGTCAGGAGTCACTCTGCTCCCTGCATATGGACTGCACAAGAAACCAGACAGCCTCTGACGAAATGTCTTTCTCCTGCCTCTCAGCACACTGCTTTTGGCAGGACCGCCCTGTTTTTATTGGAGTGTGGTTTCAAATTCCTGGGAAAGAGGACAGTCACATTTTGCATTTATTCCATTACAGAAGTGCCAGGTATACATTCCTCCTCTTACATTTTGCCTGTTCTGATGTTGCTGGAGGGGATCAGCATGAGAAATTAACTACAGCCCAGCTAGCTAAGAAATGCACTAAAAGATGTATTTGTCTACGAAAGAGGAGCCCACTGCAGCGAAGTACAGAAAAACTGTCTGAAAATGGCATATTAGTAAGTGTCAGACACACTCATGAGAGTGGGACTTCATTTTGGCAAAAAGTTTTAGAAATAAGTTTTTATATAGCTTTGTTTGTTTGTTTGTTTTCCAGGCATATCAAATATCTTCAGTTTGACAAGAAAATTAATTCATGGATTGAATTCTATTATAGACTTGACTTCTCCACTTTCATCTTAGGGGATTCTTATGCTTGTTTTTTTCCTTTTCCCAGATATCCAACATAACACTGTAGAGTTACTAAATATCGCCTGCAATGAAAAAAAAAATCATTAGAAGATCAAATAATTCCTATTACCATAGAAATAAATATCTTGAAAAGGAAATAGAAAAAAGTTTTCAGAATTAACTAACAGTGTTATGTTCCAGGTATTTTCTTTCCAGTCTGAAATGTTCTGAAGATCTATTGCAGAAAGCATGTTTAAAAGACACATTTGGATATCTGGTCCTATCAAGGCATTCAGACCTGTAGAATTATTGATTCATTTGTGAACTAGGCCCTATTCAAAAGTAACTACATATTGTAATAGTAAATGAATTAACCATTGTAGATAAAAGACATTGAAATTAAACTCTAAAATGCTAGAATTAAAAATGCTACATAGTAAACATATAGTAATGAAATACGATATTTCATCTAAAAAATAAATAAGAAACTGAAGATTTCATAAATGAATATTTTGATCTTTTTTCTCCGAGTTGTCAACAGCTGCTTAGCTTTTAATTTAATCTGCATATAAATGCACTTTTCTATTTTTTATTAGAAAATTCTTGACATTGTAAGATCCATTTCACCAAAATGAACATGTAGAGATATTGAAAGTTAATGAAAATAACCTTTCACATGAAAATATGCAATATCCACTTGAATACTAAATAAAATGAAGTATGCACAAACTAAAATTAAATCCATTGAGTTGTATCAGAGAGCAAAACTACTCCAAGACACTATTGAAAAGCATGCCTACTAGGTACAGACTTTGAAGGAAGAAAAAAATGCCTACTTTTTCTTTTCTTCAATGAAGTAACTCACTGTTCTTAATGGCAGGCTGAGCCAGGTCTTCTGGATCAATGCTTCTAGATTATTTTTTTTTTCTCTAGAAATAGAGTTCCTTATATAAATTCTTGTCTCAAGAAAATACTTCTTTTTTTCTGAAACTCTAGCTAGAATTTGCTTCATAAATTCCTTGTAGTACAAGGAACATTCTTCTCTGAACAGGTACAATATTAGTAGTAGTATCAAAAAGCGTATTTGTAGCTTAAAATTGTACTAAGAAGACAATGCTTTACCTCTTGAAGATACACTAGAAATCTTGGAATATGTGCTTTAAAGAAAAAATTACAAACCAGCAGCACTGAAAATAATTGTTTCAGCTACTGATTCTACAACTTGCCCTCTATTAGATGAGTGTGACTTTGTCAGAAGATAAAACGCAACCTTACTAATCCTTAAAGAAATCTTTATCAATATCATTATCAATCTTGAATATGGCCACATTGGACTATATCCAGTTATTTTCTTTAAGAGTTTCTCCAGTTTGATTGAAACAATTCAAGTTTATACTTCAGTCTGTACATCCCATAGAAAAATGCTATTATGTTTCCTTCGCTTAAATTTTTTCTTTATATTCCTAAATAAAAAATTACAAATTCATAGCTGAAAACTTGATATGCTGCCTGGCAAAATTTGAGATCACTCCAAGAGAACAATTATATACAATTTTCATTCTCTATTTGATCATTATGATATATTATTGACATTTTAGACCTATTTCAAAAGCACACACACAAAATCAGTGGATCACAATACAGCAATTTAATACATTGGAGAGATGCAATTATGAGACAGAGAAAACAATGTCGTAAGTAGTATATTTCCTTTATTTTATCAAGAGACGATTCTTAAGAATGATTTAATTCATGTATTCTAAAACATATGGAAAATTAACATTTTGGATACTACTCAGGCTATGTTAGATAACTAGTTTGAGTGCCTAACTGATGCTTGGTTTCCTTTCTACTCAATAGAAAAAGATCTGTGAGGGGGCAATCTGGAATATGAAAATTAAACACTTAAATTTAGGTGGTGACTAAATAACCTGTGCACGCAGATGGGGACCCTGAACACTGAATCCTGGGAGCAGAGACCTCACCTTGGGGTGGCACCAGGAGCACTTGCCCCCACTGCCGTGTGCACCTGTGCTGCAAGGACAGATCACCTACCTACATTAAAGCTAATGAACAAAAGACAAGTTATAGCACAAAAGATGAATTAAAACCAAGCTCGTTGCCCATTTATCCAATGATGCTAGATTATGAACTGTGATGTGTCCTGCAACAAGGGTAGGAAAAGCAAAGGAAGATTGTGCTGTGTAGCCACAGATCACAACCACTACAATTTCTAAGACAGTGGGTCAGCACTTGTATAGCAGAGCACATATCCATGTTTACAAATAGACTTTTCCTTTTTGCTAAAAGGATCAAGCAATCCATAGTTTCCCAGTGAAAGAAAATCAAAACCAAAACAATTAGTTTTGTGGTCCATACCTACCCACTAACAATACTTCCTCATTCCTTTCCCCATACCCCTGACAGGAGGAGGGTTAAAAGGCAAGAGACAAAACCAAGGTACCATTGCTTCTGAGAACAACTGGCTGAGTATGTTTCCTCTCTTTGCAGCAAAACATGAAACGAATACCAGAGTCTTCAAAAATCAGCTCTCAGTAGCTGTCCAGCAGGAGTCAAGCTACCTAGGCTGTGTGAAGAAATCAGGCATCTGAACCAACCCAAGGGCTGAAGTCAATAATCAGTGCTCCACATATATTCTGCTCAAAACCATTTCAAATTCCACACACAAATACATTACAGCAGATCAGTTTCACCTAGTGAGAAATAAATTAACATCTGTCTAGAAAATGATGCTCTGTTGTAGTTTGTCCTTCTCTGCAACTCCTCTTAACGGTTTGCATTCAATTTTAATTTTTGCTCAATTCTGTCTTTCTGAAACAGGGATTGCAACTTTGAACTGCATATTTTCAAGCTACTGAAAAATGTATGTGTTCTAGTAGGTGTTCTTGCCAAGACAAATATAAGGTAAAAATGTTGATTTTCATTATTAAGCCTGCTTTATCAAATACAGGATTTTCAGAGTCCCTGAATTCAGCAATGATATTATCTACTATAAGACATTAGGTAAGCAAGTGCTAATTAAACTGATCGGACAACAGCCAAGCTATCACCATTAAACAAGTTACCTAAATAGATGCATTTGAAAGTCAAGAGAGATGCTACTTTAAATACTTGTCCTTTTTTTTTTTTCAGTCCACTGAATCTTTAGATGATGCAATCTGAAGCTTGCAAAGATAATGGATCTTGTCTTTTGGTCTTCCAATTCTCCTTCCCGTTCCACCAGGGGCTGGGAGGAGTGAGTGAGTGGCCCTGTGATGCTTAGTTGCCAGCTGAGCTTAAACCACAACAGGAGACTAATAAAAGGACTCAAAATCTCATAACTTTTCCTTATTGCCTCAGTTTACCTCATAATTCCATTTGTCTTCTGTGGGTTTACAAACTCCTAAGATGAACTCTTCTAACTCTTCAAATTCCGTATCTTTTTGCTTAAAGATAAGTGACCACTTACAGCTTGGGCTACTTACTTGTTTTTTAAACAAACAAAAAATAAATTAATAATGCAAGGTTTTATCTGTATTCAGTTCCCCTTTTACACAGGAACAATTAGTTTAATTTTCATAATTTCAGGTGACAAGCTGTCAAAAACATGCCTTTCCCTCTCCTGATTTATCTTGAAAAAGCACTACCTCTCTCCTATTAAATTATTCAAAATCACTAACCAGAATATTTAGTGTGCTCTTAAAAAAAAAACACAAAAAAAACCAAAACCAAAACCAAAACAAAACAAAATAAAAAAGAAAAAAAAAAGAAGAAAGAAAGCACGTAGTACTGCAAAACAAAGATGTATATGATGTATATGATTTCATACAAAAGTGGCATTTTTCTACCCCAGGCATCAGATAAAGTACTGCATATATATATGTCAGGATTCTCAGAGGGTAGTTAGAGAATATCTAGAGAGAAGAGGTTAATTAATGTTTAAAAACCCTAAGTAATGCTTTATAAATCCAGTAAAACAGATCAGTGAAATATCTATTTCTAGATATAATTCTAATCTTTCTCGTTTCCCACACATCCTAAAAAGACATTTTAGATATTAGATGAGGCACTGGGCAAATGCTGATATTTATGTAGGGGAAAAAAGCTGTATTATGCCCGTAGTTAGTTCAGGAGGCATACAAAATACTTGATTCTCATTTCTATATTCCTCTCGAAGTTTCTTTCAATTCACTAAAAAGTGTATTTCTCTTTATTGAGTTCTGCAATTAGTTATATACATTTTTATTACAGTCTGTGGTCTGGCTTTGCCACTTTAAGAGTTTGCTAATGCCCCTCCCAGTGGGATCTGAACCTGACAAGGAAGTGCCACTTTGCGCAAACTGCCATAGTCTTGGCAGGTCTTCTCTAGATATTAAAACATTCATCCTGAAATACTTACACAAAAGCTTATTTTAAAGAATTTGAATGGCTAAACATATTAAGACCTCCAACATGCTGAGGGTTATTCAGATGTCAAATATCTGCAAAACTGAGAGCCAAGAGACTCTCCTTAGCGTCTTTTCCTTTCTTGCTTTTCCATTCTCCCTTCTACGATTTCAATCACATAAGAAGCTACAAAGCAGATCTCATGCAGTAAAGCACATGAACACAGGAAGCATGTTCATGAATGGCATCTGCAGTTTAAATGTGATGGACATAATGTGATCTTCTTCTATGGTATATATGGTATCACCAAAACCCATACCATAATTCAGCATGTCTTCTCATACAGCCATGAGGAGTCCTATTTTTCTGAAGGTTTTGCCAGACTAGGCACAAATGAGCCAGCATCATGCAGCATAGAGGCTCTCAAAATCTCTCAATGCCTTAGACATCAGTAATTATTTAGTAAGGAAGCATACAGAGGAATTAATCCCTACCTGAGAATCATTTGTTGTTGCTGAAATAAGCCTCCTTATATCAGCATGAATTGTCCACACTTTCATAATAGAGGTCTTTTTTTCCCTCTAAGCTTCTTGTAATTACATATTCAGAAAAATGCAGTGCAGCAGAGTTTAGATTTACCTATCATACGTCTTACATACCTCATTAGGAAAAAAAGGAACTGTGAAAAAAACTATTTCACTTTAAAGTTTCACACACATTAAATTTGCAGGTGGATGTGAGATTTTTGTATCATTTTTCTGTCACAGATATATATTTATTGTATCTATGTAAGTGTGAGTGTAAGTATGGCACAGCTTAAAAGAGTGTTAAGGATACTTCTGGTATAGTAACAACGAACCTTAAAATTAGCACAGTTTTTCTATTTCCTTCTATTTAATTGCCAGCTTCAAAGAAGACCTATCTCCCTTGTTCAAAAAGGAATAAGGAACACTCTCCTCAGAAAAACAAACAGATGAACAAACATATAGACAAATAAAAACAATTACCAGGTCTAAGATTCAGAAATTTAGAAAAAAAACAACAAAGATCATGAAATGGAAAAAATCTACTCATTTATCAGCTTTTCCTTTCTTGGTAGTTTTACACACATGCATTGGATTTATGACATTGATTATGATTATGTAAGTACACATATAACACTGAACTACATCCTGACTTTTCTTCCTCCTATTCTATTTAAATTGTGCTTCATTTTGTACTATTAGTTTCAATCGCATGGTCACAAAGAAGCTCACTGAGTTTGAATCGATTGATTCATACAACTTGTCCAGCAGCTTTTGTCAGATATATTACAGAGGTATCAGCAGTAACACCACAGTTAATGCTGCACTGAGATGTGCAATTAAAGCAGGATTAAAATTCTCCCATTTCATCCTTCAGTGATTAAAATTAGACTTAATGATGTAGCAACTCTTCAAAAGATAAATACGTACCAGGCAATTTATGCACGAACATTTGAAAATAATGCCCTATTAAACAGTTTCCCCAAGAGCCTTAATGCACAGGCATCACCTTAATATCATGAATGTAATGATTATTCACAAATATAACCTAGTCTTAGAAATCTTCACATTCAAAATACTTTTTAGGTAAACATTTAAACACTGCTATTGAGCTTGTTCATCTTTTTTTCTTGTAAAAGTCAAATAAGACCACGTGCTGAATCTTGCCTTTGTGCCTAGGCCATGTGCTTTATACGCACCAGTGTCTGGTCATCTCCATAGGTCTGACTACTTTTCACTATAGTCTTGCTTCAAATTGATTATAAAAAGAAGAAATTCATGTCAGTGCTGAGAAGTTCTTAGATATTCCCAAGCCATTTGTTTTAGTGGAAAAATCAGAAAATTTATGCATTTCCTGAAGCCAAGGAATAAAGTATCATGATAGGCAGCCTTTAATTAATAAATAATAACTGCATTTTATACTGTCTCCCCCAAGTACCTCTTTCTTTCTTGGATGAGGGATGTTCTGAGGTAGCTACATGTGTGCACAGAAGCGCTATGATAGCCCAGTGGGATCTGCAGGCAGCCATAAAAAAACAGAACAAATACAATTCACTTCAGTCACCAGGTCAAATATTTCCCATGAATCAGATATCCTAATACCTTTAAAATCAGTTCTGGCATATTTTTAAAAACAAACAAATGCAATATTTCATTATAATATTAAAATCTTTTAACTAGTTGCAGGGTTCTTCTATTTCAGAATGAACAGCATCTTTTGTATTGTGTTCAAGTAAAGAAGCAAGGAATAATGGAAAAAAGCAAAGCTTTTATACTGACAATATTCAAATGAATTAGAGGGATTGAATAGATCATTGTGGACAATTTAAGCAAATCCACTGTGTTGATAAAATAACTACAAATAACTCAAGATCTTTTAAAAAAACCTTTTTGTGTCCTATAGTAGAAGGGTTTTTTCCTTCAGGAAGATTTTATTAGGTTTATGAAATTACTGTGAAGCATGTTTCAATGTGATGAACATGTCCATCCATGAATACATAAGTCAAATGCATAGTACAGAATTTGTACTGTCCTTTATGTTGAAACCCCATGGTTAAAAAATAATAGCAAAGCAATATATTCCTGCAAAATTGATAGGATCTTATCTAGGAGAGTTGGCAGTGGTTCCTTGAACACCCAAAAGTACTGAAGGAGATGGCAGATGTGCTCACCAAGCCACTTATCATCTATCAGCAATCCCACCTCTCCGGGCAGGTCCTAGTTGACTGGAGGTTAGCAAATGTGATGCCCATCTACAGATAGGGTCAGAAGGAGGATCTAGGGAGCTACAGACCCATCAGTCTGACCTCAATGCATGGGGAGGTTATGGAGCAAATCATCCTGAGAGCCGTTATGCACCATATACAGGAAAAACAGGCGATCAGGCTCAGTCCGAATGGGTTCATGAAAGGCAGGTCCTGTTTGACCAACCTGATTTCCTTCTATGACAAGATGACCTTCTTAGTGAATGAAGGAAAGTCTGTGAATGTTATCTACCTGGATTTCAGTAAAGCCTTCAACACTGTTTTCCATAGCATCCTCATGAAAAATCGGGCAGCTTATAGGTTGGATGGGCTTGTGCTCTGCTAGGTAAAACACTGGCTGGATGTCTGGGTCCAAAGAGTGGTGGTGAATGGAGTTAAGCCCAACTGGTGGCCAGTCACAAGTGGTGTTCCCCAGGGCTCAGTATTGGGGCCACTCCTGTTTAATATCTTTATCAATGATCTTGAGGAGGAGATAGAATGTATCTTCAGTATGTTTGCAGACATGTTGATCTGCTTGAGGGTAGAAAGGCTCAACAGAGGGATCTGGACAGGCTGTATTGATGGGCCAAGACCAGTTATATGAGTTTCAACAAGGCCAAGTGCTGGGCCCTGCACTTGGGTCACAATAACCCCCTGCAATACTGCAGGCTTGGAAAAGAGTAGCTGGAAAGCTAACCAGCAGAAAAGAACCCGAGTGTGTTGATTGATAGCCAGCTGAATATGAGCCAGCAGTGTGCCCTGGTGGCCAAGAAAGCCAACAGCAACCTGGCCTGTATCAGACCGTGTGTGGCCAGTAAGACAACAGAAGTGATTGTCCTCCTATACTCAGCACTGGTGAAGGCCACACCTTTAGTACCGTGTTCAGTTTTGGGCACCTCAATACAAGAAAGACATCAAGGTGCTGGACTGTGTCCAGAGAAGGGCAATGAAGTTGGTATGCCTAGAGAAAAATTTTTATGAGGGGTGGCGGAGGGAACTGGAGTTGTTTAGTCTGAAGAAAAGGAGGCTGAGGGGAAAACTTATTGCTCTCTAGAACTACCTGAAAGAGAGTTGTAGCGAGGTGGGAGTCCTCATCTCCTCCAAGTAACAAGTGATAGGACAAGAGGAAATGGCCTCAAATTGCACCAGGGGAAGTTTAGGTTGGATATAAGGAAAAATTTCTTCACTGGAAGTGTTACCAAGCACTGCAACAGGCTGCCAGGCAAAGTGGTTGAGTCACCTTTCCTGGCTGTGTTTAAAAGTTGTGCAGGTATGGATCTTGGAGACATGGTTTAGCAGTGGACTTGGCAGAATTAGATTAATGGTTGGACTCGATGATCTTAAAGGTCTCTTCCAACCAAAATGATTCTATGGTTCTATGAAACCTTAAGTGGAGTTATGCTGTGAAAAATGTCATTTAAATCTCCTTAGTTTTTTTAAACAACTCCCAATGCCTACATTATTTGTGGAAACCCATCATGTTTCTTTCTGGTTGGTGTGCAAGATCACATAATGAAGTCTTCATAGCAACGTCTTACTGTTCAACAGTTGGATTGTTAGCCTAAAGTGCAGTACATTTTTTCTAGTATACGGTGCCTTATACACAAACATTAAAGCCAACAAAAACCTTGTGACTTTTATATTGTGCTTTTGTCTTAAAATATATTTTATTTTATTATATACAATAATTTTATTATATTACTTATATATTCTATTCTATGTAATCTTACTATATTATTTATATTTGACTTCAACAAGACTGCAAAAGCTGACTGATAAGCACCTGAGTGTTGTCTGATCCAGCTTTATGTTTTGTGTGAACAACCACAAACTAAGCCTTGGACTTCTCATAGTGATCTCATACATGACTTCCTCTAGACAAATGATTCTGGTTCAAGACCTTCTAAAGGAAAATTACATAAGCTGAAAGACATCTTATGTTATTCACTTTATTTAATTTGTAATTAATTTGTGACCTGTAGAGGTAGTAGAACCATCTCTTTCTCTCAGGTAAAGTTCTCTGAGTATAAATTAGTTGGAAATGTCATTCTTTCAAAGGCATTTTACATTTTGTACCCTGCTCTAGATCTGCTTAATCTTTGCATTGTCCCAAGGGAGCAGGCTAGGTTTAAACAACCTGACAATGCAAATAAGACAGTACTTGACTTGACCAGTACTCCAAAGGACCCCAAAGTGAATTTCCTACCATTATTCTCCAACAGTGATGTCAGATAGTTCACTGATGAGTCTTCATCCAGTATCCCAGATTGCCTTCCAACCTACTCAAATGTCACTGATTTTGAGTACAGTGAAAAAAACTCGACTCTAAAATACTAGCATGGTTTTGTCTTACATGACTGTTGAAGCAATTAGCTATCACAAAAGGTTTTTTTGCTTTATTTCATTGCATTCAGGCATTCACACTTCCAAAAAAACAAATGGCTTTGCTGGAAATCATATAAAATTCCACAGAGATGGCAGGCTTTTTAAATTTAATTTAATTTAATTTAAT
>VWZK01010968.1:0-30114 GCA_013396935.1 Baryphthengus martii
TTTTTTTTCTTTTCATCTTTTAAAACATCTGATTATTTATGATTCAGAGTTCTCTCCAAAATTTAATTAAGGTACCTTTGAATGTACACAGCATCCATGGAGGATTGAGGTGCTACTTACCTTGTGTTATGTACCCAGGACTCTTGACCATACTCTAAAATATGTAAAGCCTTAGTCAAAATTTGATCAGTGAGTATGATATGGATTTTAGTAAACAATATGAATTGGAATAAAATTCCATGTGTTTATACTGATAATGCAGGTACCATCAATGTCAGATTTCTGTTTGCTTATGTATATGGTCTATTAAGTATTATGTAAATGCTCACAAATATTTCAGACAGCTTGACATACTAACAGCTTAATAAACCTTAGCTTTACTGAAGTTGAAATGGAAAATGAAAATCTGAATTTCATAAATAGCAGTATTTCCACTTCCAGAACGTATAATACTCTTTAAACCGTCAGTCTTAGATAAGTGATCAGGATGAAAAGGGTTTAATACCTGCAGGTCATATATTTAGGATTATTGTATAATTATTTTGTCTGCAATTGCCAAGGATGGATGTATCCTCTATAGCAGAAATCTTTGTGACAGAAAGCAGGAGTTTGAATTGCTGGGTTAGAGGGGGCATTTGTAGGCCTAATAGTAATCTTGCTGCTTGGGCCTTAAAGAATGAAATGTTCTTACAGCTAAACCCACCAATTTTGCAATTACTTCTCCATAAACTTAAATTCCTGCAAGAATTTAGGTCTTTTAGAACTAAGCAAACACTCATTCCTCTAAGTCAAAACTTAATTAAAAAAAAAGTGAAAGTCTGTTCTAATTGAAGGAGTTATATATTTTTATGAAAACACAAGCAAGTCAAGAACCATAGCATTTATTGCTGGTGGGCAATGATGGATGCTGGGGGACTATTTAAAACCTTAGAAAGTCTCTGTGGAGCTATATTAGAGAAAGTAAATAGATGAGTGTTCCTAAAGGAACAGCATGGATTCTGCCCTTCAACACAGATACTTCAACTCCAGTAGATAGCTCCAGACTTTTTATCCTAGTTTTGTCTGCTTTTGATTGGAAAAAAAACAAACAACCCAACCAAAACAAACACGAAACAAAACAAAGCCAAAACTATTTTATGTACTTTCAGATGTACTAACAGTACGTACTTCCAGATAAGTCAAAGGGTATAAGAAAAGATAGCGTTTTGCTGGTACATCTACCAAACCAGAGATTATTTTCCTCTGCTTTTGAAAATGAAAGTTATTACTATTCCATTACTCACTACATTTTAAAAATGGAAGTAATACTGGGAGAAGGGATATGATATTTGAATGAGAGACAACTTTCATTATGCTAAAACTCTTGAAATTTTTCCACCGTTGTGGTTGGTGGAGGTCCTCCTGAGGTCCCAGGAAGGGTCTCTGAGTGCTTCTGATGCCAGCTCTGATTTCTCTTTCTCTTGTTTTCTGAAGCATATTGAAGAGACAAATGTGTTGTGAAACCTGTAGTAACAAAGCTCATTTTGTTTTTTTTGAATAGTAGAATTAGCCAGATCTTTGCAATTTTAACCATCTGCACCCTATTTGCTAGGTAGAGTAAAAGCTGTTAAAACCACAGAAAATAATCTCCTCACAAACTAGGCTTTAACTAAAATTATACAATTCAACAAATCAACTATATGGTATGCTAGATGTCATCTCCTTGATATGAATCCCAGGAATTACTAGTCCCTGACTGGTAGATATCAGCTGGGTGTGAAATAGGCATCATATTCCTTTTGGCTCTTGCAGGCGAGAACAAAAAAGGGAGAGCTTTTCTTATCCCAGTTTAATTGGTGTCAAATTCCATTAGTAGGTTTTCCATTTCATGTGATTTCTGGGGAATTGGGTTTGGAGAAATACTGTAAAAAGGTTTTGACTTAATTTATTGTATACTTCTGTCATTAATTCAGATGGAAGAGCAAACTGATAATTAATGGGATTACTAAATCAAATGATTGTTGCTCCTCTCAATTTTGAAAGCAGTCTGAACTACAGTGATTAAGAATTTTTTCTTTTGATGTCTCTAAAATAGGCCAATAACCAAATAAAAAAGTAGTCCATTCAGGTTTAAATTGTGAGTCCATAACAAAAATCTGTCAGATTAATGCAAGACTCTTCAAGTTATTTTTAGTAGGGACTGTCTCCCAAAGAAATGATTGTGTACTTAAAAGAAGGTATACCTAGCCTCTGTGCCACTTGTCCTGGGCTTGTTCTGCTAATACACAGAGAACTTCTGCTTTGCAGGAATCACAGTCTAACGTGAAATGTTTAGTGCTCTCATACCCTTTAAAAAAGTATGTACTTCATTGGGGTCTTACATCCTTAATTCTTACAAGCTTGTTAGGTCAATTCTGTTAAAGTGTGATAGGAGGTCATATGTTAGGTAGTGTAAAAGATGTGTTGTTGCTTTTGGTGCATATTTAGCAGAGTGAAAAGAGCTACTGCTTAAAAGGGACATTGGCACTGCTTAGTCTTTCCTGAGCAGTGACCAAGATTACCACATAAGGTTCAGTATGAGTTTAGGACAACACTAATTACCACAGTTACCAAAAAAAAAAGGGGCTCAGTGTTGGGTTGCATTTTGAAATAGTGATATTCAGCCATTATGAGGAATATTGATAGGACTGAGAATATCTTAACACTTTCAGTGCAGTATTTCAGTCCCTGTAGTAATTCGGTTTGGACATTTACAGAGTAATTCAGTTTCAAAAACGTGTTTTGGTTTAGCAGTTACTTTTTAAAAATACCTCTTGCTAATGATAGGCCTTGCCTTACTTATAGTGTTCGATACCTTACAGGATGAAAAACTGAATTGAACAATTGAATAGTTGAACAAATTAGTGTAAATATTTTTAAAAAGCCAACTAGATGGTAGATAATGCAATAGAAGTGTGTATTGATAAAGTTTACCTTTCTGAGTCTAAATCTTTTTATATAAAAAGAAAATACATACACTTAAAGAATGGCGAGATCTAGTTGAAAATTAGTCTTATTGTTTAAATATGGTTATAGGCTTGTATACAAAGCCACCTATTAATTGATAAACACTGTGAAAGTTTACTGTAACACTGACTGTACTCTTAAAACTTCAGAGTAGTTCAGGGAAAAATAGATTTCAATATTTCTCAGTCTGTTTTGCTGCTATTTCTTGATTTACTGTGTAAATCTGACTTCCTTTTGATGCTTATCCACATTCATATTCCATGAGGAGTACATACTTGCATATGTCGAGATTTTTGGTTAGCAGTAGCTATATAGAGTGCACGTGTTCTATGTCTGTGTGCTTTGTGGTTAAGATACGAAAAAATGGTGTGTGCCTGGCCATTTTTTCCCAACAACTTCCTTGGGAGAATCTGTCTTGGGAGACAGATTTAAATACTGGATTTATCTCCATAGATAAATACTGAAGATTCAAAGTCATATTGCTTGTCTCAATCTGCACATGTCAGGAATAAGATTCAGCTGGGCTTCCAAGGACCAGGGAAGTGAGACCGCAGACTTAATGTTGGAAAAAATAGGTAGATACTGCCTCAGACTATAGAAACTGCCATGAGAAACAAAGCAACACTTTAGACTCCGCTGTAAGACTTTCATCAGCTGTATTAGAAAAGAAAAGGCAAAGTCAATAGGCTTCTAAGCAGCTGCCCAGCTAAAAGGTATTCCAGAAAGATAGAGCAGCCCCAGGACCATTGCTAGGTAGAGACTCTCAGGCTCTGCTGGCATCTGATTTGAAAATAGGAGATTTGCTGGCTCCACTGTTAAATTGCCATTTTAGATGCTTGGTGAAACTCGGTAAGAGTGAAGTGGAGGTATAGTGTCTAAATAAGCCTGTTTGTTAGTAGTGGACACTGTATAGCTGTTTTTCTCAGGGAAATAAAAATATACCCTAGTATCTATGTCCTCTGTGGTGCTGTGTTTGAAAACCAGGAATATGCATTTGGAAGAATTCAGAGGAGATTCCTTGCTCCCCATGGTATTATATGTTGCATGGAGGTAATCAGTTTAGCCTCCTTCTCTTTTTATAGACCTTAGGAGTGGCTGGGAAGAAGTGCCAGTGATGACAAGCATTCTTACCAGGCCACTGATGCCCTGTTTTGCTCACTCCACAAACAGCCGTGACAGATTGAATACCTTGCTGTGTTTCCTCTGGAGACCACTTGGCCCATTTTGAGTGTTTGAGTCAGCATTACCCAGCATGCCTCGTCATCTTGGGCTCTCTTTCATCTGGATAATCCTTCCCCTTCAGTCCGTTTCCTATTCATGACCTCCTGTGGTCTTTCAGCAGTCTTTCCAATGATATCTTTTAAAATAGCAGGTTTCCTGGGAAATAGGAAATTATTCACTTTCATCTCCAAAAACTAATAGGTTTGTGGAAACCTGCTCATCTGCAAACTAAAGTTAAATGTAATTGAGAGACTGGTTCTTATGTCTTAACTTTAAGAATTCAACATTTCCGTTACATTACCACACACTTGAAGTTCCTTAATTTGTGTCAGGTCAAAACCATCAACAATATCAGGGCACGTGCAATTTCAGTTATCAACAGCTTGAAGAATTTTAAGCCAGATCTTTGAGGTAACTGGCTGATACAGACAGATCTTCTTGACAGAAAATATTTAGTGGTGAAATATTTAGAGATCTGATCAAAGAGCTCAGAGTTTTTTTAAACCTTTGGAAGTCAAACCTCTTCCCTTGCCATAATGAAGGTTGTGGTGGCCTCTTTGGTTTCCACATTAGCAAGGGCATTACCTCTCTTGCAGTAAGTTCTAGAGCCTGTTGAGACTTGCAGATCAAAATATAACAGTGAAAATGTACATCATGCCAGGCTACGTCAGTGGCTGTTGAAGGTTGGTCTGTTCCACAGGCAGGTATATTTTTATATATGTGCTTCTGCTTTCTTGAAATTCTAGAAGACTTTAAAGTGTCTGTGTGGGATGTCCTTTTGATATCCAGGGTAGCTAGTTCACTGGGGGGAAGGTCACTGGTTTTAGTGACAGATGCAGTACCATTGAAATGTAAGCTGTGTTTTCAGAACTCATGGAACTGTTCTCTAGACAATCTCTGAACTTAGATAGCTGTGGGCAATACTGCAATTGTATTTTCTGTTATTAGAGAGAAAGGTCATGATCCTTCTGCTCAGCAGGGAAGCTTTAAAGCAATTTATTTCAGATATATCTTGTCAGAACAAATGAACACTTAAAAGGCTAAAACATTTAGGCTGTCTGCTTCTCAGATGGACACTAAACTATGTTCAGAATCTTCACCATCCTAACAAGACACCCGTTTTTATTCCTGGAAGGGCCATGGAGATGGCTGGAATCTCTGCAGAACACTTCTTAATCATAACAACTTTCTAATGCATATAAACAAACTCACTTTCTAGGCTGCATCACAAAATCAGACAGCTCAGATAAATCTTGCTCTGTCTTCTGTGTCTGTCTGGCTTAGTCTGTCTCCAGGTCTTCTGCGTCTGTTACTTTGAAGTTGCTGGGTCTAGTGCTGTGCCCACATAGTCTGTCCTAGGGCAGAAAGATAGTGCTGTCTGCTGGTCTGTAATTCCCGTCTTTTCCTGGAACGTCCATTTTGCTCCTGTTCTTTAGATAAGCAAAGTCGTCTTTTTCATTTTAGAAGCAACATAATGAACAGGAGGATTTGTTGATATGGATTATAGATGATACAGATTTTTGTTGCCACATTTTATTGCCTTCTTTTTCCCCTCTCTAGTGTGTAAGGTCCTTGTCTTCAAGTAATTTAAATATTCTAGAATTTTTTTGTCATCTTGGACGGCCTTGAACCAGCGTGATACCGTCCTTCAGCTCTGTTCTTTACTAGCCAGTTATTTTGACTTGTCTCTACCCATTTTTTCACTCTATACCAGTGATATGTCTTGTTTTTGTTAATAAGAGATCAGATTCTGCTGTACAAACTCGGTGCTTGAACCTTGGCTCCCTAGAACATGTGCCAATAAAAACTGTCTTCCTGTGCAATTAACTTGGAGAAGTGAAGAGCCAAGCCCTCATAAGATCCTCTGTAGCCAGTTTTTCTAGGAACTTATCTGAAATTCTTGCTGTGTACTTTGAAAACTTGTATTCATTTTCATGTACGCAGGTTTTGAAAGGCCTTATTTATTCAGGGCAACACAGTCTCTCTATTCTGCCCATTCCAAAGAAATAGCCATTTTCCACTTGGAAATTATACCCTCTCCAAGATAAAGCTTTATGTCATTAAGAAGAATTATACTGGAAAATATGAAAGGTTTAGAAACTACCCAGGATTCTCCAAGCAGATCTGAGCTGCTGAATCGGGACAAGGTATAGGACAGTCAGGGCGAATCTCGCTGCAGTAGTTGACGTTCTGCCTGACAAGAGCCTATTCATCATCCGTAACATTACTTAGAAAAATATTTGTAACTCTTCAGTCCTCCTCTAAATGTAATTAGGTGTGACATCTCCAGATTAGACTCCCCATTTGAAAAATCTGTGTTTCCATTTCTGTCATGTCCACATGGACAGTGGTAGCTGCTTTGTGTTGTCTGCAGCGGGACGCGTTCAAGGAGCCACAGGAGAAGGGAGTTATACACCTTGCAATAAGAAGCTCATCAGGTTGTGCATTCTGTGTGTACAGTCCTTACCCTGCACCTCTCTCCCTCTCGTAAGTCTATGTCTCTGGATTCCACAGTGTGGAAAAATAGCACAGATACCAGAGCTGTCCTTTATGTCTGAGTGCAAAGCATGATGAAAAGTATGGTGTATACTGCATGGACTCTAGTAACCAAAAATCTCTAAACATATGAAACGTGCATATCCATGATAAAAGTGCATACACCTAACGCATCATGAACAAAGTCAATTCTTGAAAGGTAAGTACTGCTGCTGTTTTGTGAACCACTTGCATTATGTCATAAATTTTCTCCTTTTAGAATGTTGTGTAAAATGGTGTTTAATATCTAACTGGTGTGTCCGGAATTTTTTACTCAAACTGGAAAAAAAAAAAAAAATCGGTCTCCATCACTACATTCACTTGCTTTCACGGGCTGCTGTTCAAGAAACCTGTTCATTTCTTCAGATCTCCTCATCAGTCATTTGTCTGAAGTCTGCTACATCTTTTACTTCATGGAATCTGCTGTTAGTCTGTTTTGTAATTATAGGATAGTATATTTTAAATTTATGTCCAGTACTAACAGATAACTGTGTGTCAAGCAGATATTTCTCTATACCATAGATAATCTGAAAAAGTTAAAACCGTAGGCATAGCTGTCGCTTTTAGCACTATTACCTTTCTCATCCCCTTTATCTACCATATTTCTGTCTCCAATGGAAGACTAACAAGACACTGGTTTTGTAAAGGTCCAATGTAAATATTAAGCAGATTATCTCAGAGACCCCAGATCTTCAGTGGCTCCCCATGCTTTACTTGCTTTTCTAATCTTTGCATTTATCTCCCTTCAGATCTCAACATCTGCTGCAGTTTGACTGCCCAGGTTAGTGAAATTTTCCCCCTTTATCCGATTCTGTAACTATCATATGCACTCATTTCTTTCCCAGTATTCCTCAGTGTTTGATCTGGCAGTATTTATTCCTGGCTAGATTATCCACTTCTGAAACCGGGGGTGGTGGTGGTGGGAAAAGAAATATTTTTTTTCCTACTTTACGCTTGCAACTGTTGTGAAAGAATATTTAAACTATGTGTTCCAAATAAGCACAAGAGAAGAATAAAAATCATAAGTACAGGAAAAAATCGAAGCTGAAAAGAATAAAACAGACGTTTTCTGGTTCTGTGGAAGTAAAAGTAAATGAAAGTTTAGAAAAAAAAAATTTAGGTAGTAGGTATACTCAGCTACGAACACTAAGATTATATTGAAGGATGAAAGAGCAAAGCAGCCATCCTCAGGTCTGTCCGGTAACTAGCAGGTAGAAAAGTCTGAGTTACACTATGATTTCCTTTGTATCAGTCTCTAATCACACTAGTGAATGTACTCTTGCATAATACAAACTATTCTGATAGCAAATAAAGCATATAGTTTGAAGTCGGATTAAACTGTAAAGTGTATTCTCTGTCTTTAACATTTTTTTGAAAGTGCTATTTTAATGGAAAACTCAGCATTCTGTCTTCAGATGCTTGAAGCATCTTGACCTGAACTAAACTCTTCAAGCTTCACAAGTGCCCAGAAGCCTGAGATCACAGTTTGTTTTTCTTGCTATCCTCATACAGAATAAAGAAAGCTAATTCCCAAAATTAAGTGAAGAACCTTCCTTCACTCATATGCAGACCAGTTACTGTGTCCAGTTTCTGGTCTAAGAGCAGCTGCATAGAAACCCTCTTTGCTTTTTAAATCCTATTCAGGCTTGTGAATTTCTTCCTATGCGTTTGCAATTTTCCTTTGAGGCAATCCTGGAGCCTAGCTCTTTCCGTTTGGTTGCCAGTAACTGTCAAACCGTGGGCTATTTTTTTTTTTTTTTTTCTCCAATGATTGAGTTAAAATTTGTCATTACTACTGAGCAGAATATTTCCTAGAAGGCGGCAGAGGTGGCTTTGAATTGCTCCAGGCAGGAAAGAAAACTGAATATGAGTGTATCCTGAGTAAGGCCTGTATCTCTGTATGAGGAGAGGAGACTGTCATAATCATCTTTTTGTTGTTTCAAATGACTACTGCTAACACCAAGTTAGTTGCTTATTATTCTTTGAGATAGGTAAGAAATACAATGTTTGTTTGTAATTTTAAAAGGGGCCGCTGTAATAAGCTGCTTTCTTTTCACACAAATGCATCATACAATTTTGTCTGGTAATCTTATTGCTAATTCTATTGGTGAGTTGAAAATTTTACTTGAGGTAGCAGCATTGTTTTGTAAAATGGAAACCCATCCTTTTGTAAAAGCTTTTGATTCCCAGCTAATTACTTTCACTGATGCAAATAAACATTTATTTTCATTCTGATATCAGTTCAGCTTTCAGTTTTTCTCTTTGCCTTTGTCATCTTCCTGTCTGGATAGTTACAGAACACGAGCTCTCTCCTGAGCAGTTTTTCCATATGGCAGATTCCAGACACCTTGAATCCATCTTGTAGCTGTCTTTCAAAATATTTTTCAAACTGAGGCATACTTGCCCCACTTGACTTGAAGACCTGTAATATTAGAGTAGTTCTTATGGTCCAAAGAATAACAAGCTTCTTCAGAGAGCAGTTTGGAGCATCAGGGTCAGACTTCTAAATTGCCTGTCAAAGAATCTTTTCTTTTTTTTTTTTTAATCAGTCAGGAAGAAGTTCAGTAGTGAGAAATGACATCCTTTTGTGACATGTAAATGCTGTAGCTAATACAGTATTCTAATAAGTCTTGCTTGTTGTATTATAATGATGTTATCACTGCTCTTTTTCCACTACTTCATTTAATTGGGTAATACACAGTTAGTCCTACTTGTCCTCCCATATATTCAACTGTAAGATTACCGTCAGCTTTGCTGCATAAAAGGTCAGAAGCTAGATAAATTTTATAGAAAGCGTATATGTGATATTTCCAGCAATGTCTAATTTGGGCAAAAATAAGAAAGGAACTTAGGTGCTTAAACAACTGTAACTGGTAACAGTTCTTAGTTGTTTATTTTAAATCAGTTTTGTTAGCATATCTTTCACTTATTTCTGGACAAATAGCATACACTGTCATATTCAGCTTCTCAGTATTCTCTGGTTTTATTTTTGAGCTAGGTTATTGAAGTTTGACCGTATTTGTTTGGAAATCAAGACCAACACATTGTCATCACCAGACAAAATAGTGCAATAGATGTGTTTTTCTTTTTTAAACTTGAGAAAGATTAAACTGGATGTGTAGCAGCAGGCTTGTATTAAAATTTTACTTAAGAATGCTAAATAAAATTAATCCATACTTTAAGCTTTTAATTTAATGTTATAAAGAGGATGAACTTCCATATTAGGTTCTAGTTGCTTCAATTCCATTAGCTGCTTTGAGAATCCATCTTAAATTGTGTTTACAGCAATTAGCCAGAGTGCTCTTTCAATAAGTCCAGTGTGTACAATGTTAATCATCAGTAGCTAATGCAGTATTTTCTTGTTACTTTGGGTATTTGTATAAGATGTCTTAATCCATTGTTTTGATATTCCAGAATTTTTTAATCATAACATATCATGTAATATATTCCATTTTAATTGCATAAGTTACAACCTGATAGCCCTTATCACATTAGTAAACTCTGCAATGATTTGAAAAGAATTATATTATGCTTCTAAAATTAAGTGGTGATGTCAGGAAATCGCTTCCTTCACTCCTAAGGTTACTGTGCATCAGAGTTTTGCCAAGCTAGAGCTGGAAAAAAGTTTTCAAGTTATAGCACTCGAAGTATGCATTTGTGACTATACTAAGACATCCATCAAATTATTTCATGATTCATAAAAAGTATGACTGGAGTTATCCCAGTACTTTATCCAGTTTAAGCACAGGCTTACTTTGGTGAAGGACCTTTTTAGATACTACTTTTAAAAAAAATCTTTTTTTCATAAGTTACGCTTATCAAACTTCTGCTTATTGGCAGATCTTTCTTTTGGAGTCTGTACACATGGTTCACGTCTTTGATAACGAGTAATGACCAAAACAGGACATAATTCATCTGAGGCCTTACTGGTACTGAGCTGTATGTGAAGGTCACATTGTCATGAATTGTTACATTCTATTATTTTTGCAGCATGATGACTTATTGGAAAGTGCTGAAGCTTACCAGATTAAACTTTTTCAGTTCCTTTTCTAAGGAGCTTGATGCCAGATCATTCTCCCATCTTGTATTTATGCATCTGATTTTTGCCTTATGTAGTGTTTTTTTAATATTATTTACCTCTTAATGTTTTTATGGAGGTTAATCATATTTGTGTCACAGTGCTGACTGAAATGCCAGGTTGCCAAGGTAATTCTGAATTCCCGTCTTTATTTACAATGCCTGCAATACGCATAATTGGATGTAATTTGCAAATTTAGTAAGTGTATTCTCTATTTCTCTGTCCATATCATTTAATAAAAATGTTAAATGGTGGTAGATCTAGGCAGGTTTTTATGGTGCCTTCACTGACATACTCAGTTCAGCAATACCTAATTAAAAAGCTTTTTCCGAACATTTGAACATCCATCTTTACAGTTGTTCCATTTTAAATCATGTATTCAAAGCTGTCTGATAAGAATTGTTATATTTGAGAGAATTTCAAAATGCTGGCCAAGGTCAACATTTGTTAGATCTGTCCTTCCATCTGTTGTGAAGGTTTGCTACCTACCATGTAATAGAAAGAAATTAGGGTTGGTGGTTTTATCACAACAAATCTTAGCTCCTGATGTTACCTGTTAGATGTTGAGGGATAGTTCTGGGGTTTTGTTTCCTTTTCTGCTGTTATTCTGGAAATCCAAGTTAATACGATTCACCTGTAACTCTCTAGGACTTGCTGATAGTAGCTAGTTTTGGACAACACAGTGATGAGTTGAGTTTTGAGAGTAAGACAAGCCCAGCCAACACTGCTTTAGGCTACAAGGAACAGGTAGAACTAACACTAAGTTGTGGTCTGTGGTCACAAATGACAATCAATTCAAAAAAACAAACCCAAATCCTTAAAAAGGGTAAGATGTTCGACAATTTAACTCTGAGCCCTCAGGTGTATGTCACACTTCAGTTCTTACCGATCTCTGGCTTTGTTCCTCATCCTTGCTCACAGGCGCTGTGAGCTTCTCCGGATACGTGTGCGCCTTACCTATCTTGCTGCTGCTGGCCAAGCCTCACCCACCCAATAACATCCTTGTGCCCATTTCTTTGTATTGTCTCTTGTGGCACCTCCGGGAGCTACTGGTGGAAACACCCTGAGGAGTGGAGTGGGAAAGGGAAAGAGTAGAAGTCATGGACTATCTTGAGCTGCAGTGTTGAGGTTGTCCATCCCCCACCCTTCAGGCTTTTCAGTCCCCTGCATGCTTTCTTTCAGGCCCACCAACTGGCATTCATTCTCTCAAGACTTGAGAACTGTTTCAATTGCTTAAAAAATGATGAGCATTTGACTCTTAAGTAGAAAAAACACTTATTGGTTAACAACCATTAGTTTCTCCAGTTTAAGTTTTCTGCTATCAGTTGCCTAGTTTGCTCTCTGGGATCACACTCATCATCCACATGTTCTTAAAGATAACTCTAGAAGGTCTTGTAGGGCAAACTTCTTTAGGACTAGCTATTTTTGGGGGAAAACCCAAACAAATTAACTATGTAATTGTCAACCTGAATTTTTCTTAATCTAATCTGAATTCTTAACCTTTTTTATGTTAAGTAGGCTTAACGGTTAACAGTAAACAGGTTAACTGTGATGTTCAGTTTTACTTAAGATATTCAGATTATGCTTGTTCTGAATCTTAATGATGTATGGATTATTCTGTTTAATCTGCTTTACTTAGTGGAACAATAGAAAAAATTCTGATTGCAATGTAATAATCACTTTGTTTCTTTAATTGTCTTTTGTTCATTAGGTAGATTAAATTGACCAGAGATAAAGTATCACTGCTGTGGCAAGTATGTAAACAGGAATTGTCTTGAAGATGTATATAGGTGTAATTTTGTCATGCGAACACACTTCTAAAAAAAAATGCTTCTATAACCATTTCAGGATGATTGCACTCCCTTAAAAATAGATGTGTGTTAGGTATTAGTAATGTTGTTTCATGTCTCTTAAAATGAAGAACATCATTTCAGTAGATGCTGAGGAATTGCCAGTTCATTCGCTAATTTTCAGCTCATCAGGAAAAGTTTCTTTGGTGGAGTTTGGACCAGAAATATATTTGCACTAAATGATCTTCCCTGTCTCTAGTATCGTACAGTTTCCTGGCAACCAAGTTTTTCTCTGATTTCCTCCCCACCCCTACATCACTTCTGTGGTGAGCCCTTCGTTAAGGGAATGAAGAGTGATTTGTCCAGAGCTACTTTATGCTCTGTTTTCCAGCACATCCTGAAACTTTTAATCTTCCAGGGCAGTTCACTGCAAAGTTCTTGATGTGCCTTTATCAAGGCACCAGTAAATATTTTTCTCTAGGCCTTTAAAGGTGTCAGCTTCTTCAGGCATGTGGTTGACTTGTTCATTGAAGGAAGACTGCTGTGTGATGGCACTAACATACAGAAAAATCGGTACATTGTCAGCGAGGTTTTGTTTTCTCAGGAGATGTGTATGAAATAAACCTAAGCTTTTAATTTTCTGAAATTTCAGAGATCTAATTGCAGTCTTAAAGATGAGCATCAGCGTAATTTTTCGACATATACACAATCTATTTTTGTCCTGTCGGTTGCTAATATCTTTACTTGGACGTGCACCTAGTTTGTTTTTGTTTTTTTGCCTTTCTTGCACTTACAGCTTGGGGAAAAATAACCAAAAGCTGAATGTTGGAATGACAAGGCCATCATGTCTTCTAATAATATTGAATGGATTTTTGAAGACCACAGTAGTAATAATCAAATCAGTAGATTATGGAGGTATCATCATGCCTAGATTGATGGGTAAATCTGGTACATTATACAAGTCTAGAATTATTTTAAGTGTCTGGATTTGAAATTGTTGTATGCCTACGAGGTCAAATTAATACTGAAAAAACAACATTACTAAGCCAGTTCTGGATATTCCAAGCGCTTATGCCTCCAGGCGGATTCCATACCGTGAGCCCTGTGATCAGTTCAGTCTCTGATGATAGTTTTTGCCCAGAAGGTTATGTGTTAGACTCATCTGACACCTCATGCAAAGCTTCATCTTTGTGACTTACAGGCATGGCTCACCACTTTGCATTCCAAGGAAGCACAGTTTTGTCTGGATTTCTAGAGAACTCATACATTTCTGGAAAGCATGAAGAATGAAAAGTATGTGCAGGCTATCCTTTTTCTTTTCCTGTCTGAGAAAGAAAAATCGAAACCAAAAGAACCCCCTCTCACCTCTTTCAGAAAAATGTTAATGTGGAGCAGTTAGGAATAGTATCTCTCATCTTAAATTATACCAGCAGTACTCTGTAAATACTTTATTTTTTTCGTTCAGAACCAGTGTAAGCATCATGTCAGACATCAGGACTTGAAGAAAATGCTGGGTTTTATGTGCTCAAAGCTTTTAAAGGTTATATATTGCTGCAGGCCATCTCTTCTGGTGAGAAAGATTGCATTGCATTTAGCCTGTTAAGGCTTTACTTGACTGAGAATTCCCAAAAGGGAATACGCACAGGAAGAAAGCAGCTGATAGAGGGAATTATTTCTTACTAGTTAGTAAGAAACTAGTTAGTAAGAACTTATTAGTTCATTACCGCTCCTTTTGCATTCAGATTCTGTGTGTTGGGAAAAAGGAACTAGATCTATGCTTGGATCGCTCTATCTTTAATTCAGTGCATGAATATAGCTGAAACGCGTGTGCGTTGAATGGAAGATATCGGCGAAGTCTGGGTCGTAGTTGCATGAGGAGAGGTTAGCCAAGAAAGTATCTCTAAAAGCATTTCAGCCACTACTAAGTGGCTAATCTTTCTTCTAGTCTCAGCCTAACAGTAAGGAAAATTTGGACAGTAAGATCTGCGTGTTCGTATGCGTTACCTTGATAGTAGAGAGCAAGGATATAAGGTAAAATGCTGGTGCCAGCGATGCATTCGGTGATAATTGTCCACTGTCTGTGTCTTGATTTGGAAAATTGGCTTGTACAAAGATAATTTATTTTAAAATAGCAAAGAAGCTGTGCTAATCTTAAAAAAAAAATCTTGTGCTGGTTGTCTCAGGCAAAATGAGAGGCCTTTTCTACATTTGGAAAAATCAGAGCTGCAATTGGGCACGTGCGCAGCTCTAATGAGTGAAGAGCTGGCTCCGCTACAGAGAACAGGCAAAACCCATAGGGAAATGCTTTGGCCTTTGTGTCTGCTCTGTGCCTGGGTCCCCATTTGACTGCTGTTGCAAATGCCTAAAGTGTCACATAATTACGGGCTGTACAGTTTTGCAGTGGCAAGAGTGCTAATGCATGAAGTGCTGCCTGAGAAGGTTCGCAAGTAATTGCCCATCGTGGGATTTTCAAGTAGTTCTATCAGCTGAAAATCTGCAGAAATCTGAATTTCATTTAAGCTACTTCATCAAAGTAAATAAACGTATTTAACTTGTAGTTACAAGAAATAGTCTCTAAGTCCATGAATTAGTACAGTCCTGAATTAATCCTGAATCACTGTATTTTCAGATATTCAATTAATAATACTGCTGTTAAAGCTTATTTAATGACTGTATCACTGAAGATCAAATATGCTGCTCTGAGATCAGACCAGGTTGTTTGGGGCTTTGGGCACTTGAGTCTGGGAAACCTCTAAGGAGGAAGACTGAACAAGCATTCTGGGCAGCCTGTGCCACTGCCTACTGCCATCCTGACATCTAGTTGGAAGATCACTTTAAGGTCATGGTGTGCTTAATGGGAGTGAAAGCTAAAAAAAAATATAAAATACTAATTTAGATACCTGAAGATTGAGATGAGTAGTGGTTATTTTTTCTGCTTCGGGATTTGGTGAATCCAGTATTTTCCTGCAGTGATCTAAGAGCAGACAGCATTTCACCCTTGAATGCTGCTTTGAGAAATCCAGTTACTTAGTTGCAGATGCAGGGTTAATAGTTATCTAAATGTAGAGCTTTACCTTACCTCTTGAAAAGCCTCTGGGGAGTGGGTGAATCAGGCCTGCTAATTAAACAAGCTCCAGGCTGCAGAAATATGGAAGCAGAACAGGTGGCAAGAACAGCAGAAAATACCTTGGCTTCTTTTGCTGGCTGGGCCAGCAGGTGTTGACAGGCACATAAAGGCAGGAGTGGGAAAACTGTCAGCTTTTATTCTCACCTTTGACAGAAGGAATAAATAGAACAACTTATCTTTTCTGTTAAATGTAATTCCTGATGAAAAATTTCATCAGATTCTGTTCCTGAATGTATCTTAAAGCAAAGAAAAAATAAGCTCAAAAATAGAAAGAGCAAGTATCTGTCTTCAATTGAAACTAAAAGTTATTATTTAAAAACATAACCAAACCATTAATCCTTATTTTATTTCGTTTCTGACTAAATTGTATTGGATAAATTAATATTAGATTTGGTAGACTGGTATATAAACAAAACCCAACTGATTCCCTTGGGTAGCAGCCTTCAAAAACTGAAGGGGCCCAGGAAGGCTGGATGTATTTTAAGAATGAAATTATCAAGGCTCAAGAGCAGGCTGTCCCTGTGTGCCAAAAAATGAGCCAGCGGGGAAGACTACCAGCCTGGTTGAGCAGGGAGCTCTTGCAAGAACTCAGGGAAAAAAAAAAGTGTATCAACTTTGGAAAAAGGGGCAGGTGAACCAATAAGTGTTTAAGGATATTGTAAGGTCATGTAGAAAGAGAATCAGAGATGCAAAAGCTCAGTTAGAACTTAATCTGGCCAATTCTGTTAAGGATAATAAAAAGTGCTTTTATAAATACATTAATAACAAAAGGAGAGCCAGGGAAAAAAAATCTTCATTCCTTATTGGATGAAGGGGGGAACATACTAATGGAAGACAAGGTAAAAGCTGAGGTGTTTAACACTTTTGCATCAGTCTTTACGAAAAGACTAACTATCCTGAGGGCAACTGGGCTCCTGAGTTGGTAGACAGGGATGGGGAGCAGAATATCCCTCCTGTAATCCAGGAGGAAGTGTTTAGTGACCTGCTGTGCCACTTAAATCCTAACAAGTCTATGGGTCTGGATGGGATTCATCCTAGGGTGCTTAGGGAGCTGGCGCAAGAGCTGGCTAAGTCGCTCTCTGTCATTTATCACTGGTCCTGGCTAACTGGGGAGGTCCCAGATGACTGGAGGTTGGCCAATATGACACTCATCCACAAGAAGGGCTGGAAGGAGGATCTAGGGAACTATAGGCCTGTCAGCCTGACCTTGGTGCCTGGCAAGGTTATGGAGCAGGTCATCCTGAGTGCCATCGAGCAGCATGTACAAGACAACCAGGGGATCAGTCCCAGCCAACACGGATTTGGGAAAGGAAGGTCCTGCCTGACCAATCTGATCTTCTATGACTGGGTGACCCACCTGGTAGAGGAGGGAAAGGCTGTGGATGTGGTCTACCTAGACTTCAGCAAAGCCTTTGACACAGTCTCCCACAGCATTCTCCTGGAAAAGCTGGCAGCCCATGGCTTGGATAGGTGCACCCTTTGCTGGGTTAAAAAATGTCTGGATGACCGGGCACAGAGAGTGGTTGTGAATGGTGCCNAGAGGAGTGCAACGAGGCTGGTGAAGGGACTGGAGGGAAAGTCTTACGAGGAGAGGCTGAGGGAGCTGGGGTTGTTTAGCCTGGAGGACACTCAGAGGGGACCTTATGACTCACTATAGCTACCTGAAAGGAGTTCGTAGTCAGGTGGGGTCAGGCTCTTCTCCCAGGTGACTAGTGACAGGACAAGAGGGCATGGCCTGAAGCTGTGCCAGGGGAAGATTATTTTGGATATTAGGAGGCCCTTCCTCACAAAAAGGGTGATAAAACACTGGAATGGACAGCCTAGGGAAGTGGTGGAGTTGCCATCCCTGGAGGTGTTTAAGGAAAGCTTGGATGTGGCACTTAGTGACATGGTCTAGTTGATATTGTGGTGTTAGTTCATAGGCTGGACTTGATGATCTCGGAGGTCTATTCCAGCCTCAAGAATTCTGTGATTCTCAAGAAAATCACCCTGACTCAGCAAATCCTGTATATGCTAGGAAAAAAGGCTCTCCTTGTACACTAACTCTCTGGCCAGGAAAGGATCTTGACTATTTTCCTCTAAAAGTTTTCACTAAAACTGAACTTTTCCATCTTATAGCTAGAAAATGAAGCACTCTTTAGTTTGAAGCAATATCGCATAATCATAATTAATAACAAAAAGTGATGTGCAGCTTTTGCTATCCAAGTCTGTCAGCCTGTGGCCACCTTGCCTCTCAAATGTTTTTACTCCATCTTTACTTATAAGCAGTTTCTTCTGTTTGCTGCTTTACACCTCTGAGTCTTTATGGTTTCTTGTTCGCAACTAGTTATGAGCACAGATGTCATCCAAATGATTTCTACATCTTCTAATGCCCACTTAGGCTTAGCAATACCAAAAATGCCAGTCTGAAGAAGTGATTATGCAAAAAAAACTTACTCATGGGTAATTTCTGATATTCCTGGTTGATTTAAAAAAAACAACAAACAAAAAAAACCAAACCCACAAAAAAAAAAACAAACAAAAAAACAAACTAACAACCCCGCAAACAAACCATTGTGGAACCAGAACAAATATAGAACATCCAAATACATCAAACCAGTCCTGTGACTATTTTTTTCTATTTTTTTTTTTTTTGGCATGAAAGGTTAGAATTACTGACATTAGTAATTCATCATGTTGTAGTTGATGGCTACCATCAGGTCAGTTCCTTTAGTTCTTCAAGTTGCAGTGGTTGATAAATCATTCTTCCAGTCTCTGCCCTGTCCATCGCTGCTGTAGCTGCAGCCTCTTCTGGAAGTGCTTGCTGCTGTTGGGCACTGCAGGTGGTTCCTGCTCTTCTTCCTCCTTGCCCCTGGATGCCATGATGATGGTAGATGTCAGGGTGAGAGTCTGGAGGGCCACTCCTACTTGCACTGTCTGGCCTCCAACTCTTTGCCCTTCTTCCTCTTGTGTCTTTCTCAAGTTTTCTTACAAGTTTGATAGCATATGTGTGTCTCCAGATGCAGGGAGCAGTACTGCGGTGATGCTCATCAATCATTCAGTACCTTCAGACCTGAGAGCATGTCCCGGCCAGTGAAGCAATCTGTTCTAGACAGCCCTTGTGGATTCTGCTTTACGCTAAATCTATGACTAGTAAATTAGATGTGGTTGGGGAAAACATTCTCTGAGTTCTCTTTGGTTTTCTCGGTATTAGATGCAGCCTTGCTGTTTTCTTGAATTAAGTTCCTTGTGAATAAAGCAACAACACGTTTCAGATGGTTTTTACTGTGTTGCATTTAATACTGAGAAGCCGGTGGCAAATCTTACTCTAAAATCTGTAAAAGCAGAGTAAGTTAGTTGGCCATTTGTAGTCATATTTGTAAGTCTGAGATTCATAGATTACTTTTATTTAACTCAACTTTTCTAAAATGTATCTTCCTTTTAATTCTAAAGATATTTTTTCCACCTCTCTTTTTTTTTTTTAAACAGATGAAGCATGTAAAAGATCGATTTGGTGACGGCGTGCCAGAAGAAGTGCTTCTGCTGTGTCTGGGCATTACTTCAGGAGTTGGCAGACTGATCTTTGGCAGAGTTGCAGATTATATTCCTGGTGCAAAGAAAGTTTACTTACAGGTACGTCATCTTCATGCTGTTCTGAAGGAATATACAAACAGTATTCTGAAGGCTTTGGCTGCAGGTACTACTGAATAAACAGAATTAACTGGTTGGAGATTCAAATTTGAGAAATTTCAAAACTCTAGGAAAGTCAGTGTATGATTTTTGATACTAGGAGAGTTTAGTTGCAAAGTTCATGAATCTCTTAGTATCTTTTTTTATTTATTTTTAATGCTGAGGAAACATCTACTACTGCTGGCTCCTTTCAGCTGGGAAAGCAAGCAATTACTAATCAATACCATGTGAGTGAGAATCTTTGGGGATTCTCTAGATTCTGCTTTCCCTGTTTTATCCCATGATCTTGTAATGATTGCATAAAGATTAATGGAGGAACATAGGAAAAAAAAAAATAAGGATTTTAGATGTTTCTTTTTTCTTGATTTTTTTTTTTTTTTTGATAGGTGAAAATTTGATATCACCTATGTGCTGCACATAGTGCACATGGGTAAAGCCATGGGGCAATAAGAGGCAACAATACTGAGTTGAGGAGACTTTACTGAATGAAGGGGGTTACTTGCAGGAAGTCACAGGTTCCAGAAATTTTGAAGCTTGGGGATGAAGGAGGATATATTCTGTTTTCCCCTCAACACTTCTAAATGATATTTTTTTTTTGAGAAAGTAGCAGTATTAGTGTAGATTTTTCTTTTTTTTTGAAAAGCTTTAGTTAATAACTTGCATGTTACTACTAACCACTGGGTGTTTTTGTCTGAAGCTGAATAATGAGGGAGACATCTAATGGCTATTATTTGTACTACATTATTGAAAACAAAAGATTTTGGGGAAATAAACACCTTTCTGAAGAAGGAGCCTTTGTTGCCATAGTTACATAAATTTACATTCCCTGTTGATAGAGAATGGGACTGTACTTCATTCATTTGCACTGGTTTAACACCTATTGTTACACTTCCAGGAAGCATCAATATTAAGATAAAAAGTGAAAAGGCAGTATTGAGATGTTACACATGATTTACAAAGCACAAATACCAAACTTGCAATGAAACTACAACAGTATTTTTTATTCTCTTCCTTGAATGAGCACAAGTGAAACCCATGGACTTTTGTTTTAGAGCATGAAGTAGGATGCTTCTGAGCAGTGTTGGCTCCACCTGGCTTTAAGCAGGAAAAACATGTTAACTTTTGCTAAGCCATGCCGCAGCACCTTCAGGTCTCCTGCTTCAAATCAGCATTTTTGAGGGACCGTGAACATTCACTTCAACTGTTAATCTGGATTGTCCAACAGTTCATACTCTCATCCTATCTCTTGCAGAAAGTATTTTAAAATTAGTTTTGACTAATGCAAATGAAACCTCTTTTCCCTTAGAAGGTTACTGTCTCAGTTGAATAAACAAAAGTTCTACCCAGCAAGTTCAACCTTCACCTTTCTGTTTCCACATTCTTTCTTACAGACCTGTTTTGTTGGATTGTGCTTTATAAACTCTATATTTAGTAACAGAACGATGTATTCTGTCTCTTCTGGATACTAAGTTTAGCAATTCTGGTTTTAGTGTTGCTTATACCATAATATGATAATACAAAGAATCCGATCAACGATATGTTGTTTAGCGTTTGTCTACATATAACCACATTACTACTTAGATATAAACTGAAATAATATTTTTTTCTGTGTCAGAATATACAGAACTGAGAATTTCTTTATCCTTAAGTTCCTATAAGAAGCCCTGTTCTTTTGTGTTGCTATTTCTACAGCATATTTGAGACGATTCACAACAGTACATTACCAAAAAGAATTATGCCATCCTGAAAACTATTTCATCTAGCTGTCTGATTAAAGACTTTTCATAATGAAGTAATTTATTTGTCATTTATCCATAAAAAGAGAAGTGATGTCTGATAGATTTTAAATGACTTTGTTTTTCTTTAATGGTCTACAGGTGACCTATGCATAATGCCTATATCTTGTTTGGAAAATGAGTTTTGTGCAGTTAAATTAGACACTGGTTTCCTGTGCTGACACATGGATGGTGCACAAGCAAAACTTTCAATTTTCTTTTCTGCTTTGTTTTCTGAAAGACAGGGGTTTATTAGTTTAAGATTATTATTTGCTTGTTGGAAATTAAATTAAGATTATAATATAAAACCTTTGTAAGTATGCATGGCTACAAGAATACAGCAAGATACCCTTATGTGGAAAAATTGAAATGGGATTTTCAAATACCACCTCTGTTGAATATAAGTACCCTGGAGTAACCACTTGTAATACTGATGTTTTTACTTAAATTAGAACAGTGAATAGTCTAATGTTTTAGCTGTAATAAAATTTGGGTTTTTTTTTTGTGGCTGTGACATTCTTTTGTGGGGAAAAAAACCAGAGGATAACTTTTCAAAAAAAGTAAGGTCATTTCTTGCGTGCTGACATGATCACTGCAGGATAGCTGATTACAAATGCATTTAGAAGACTTGTAAAATGGGTAGTGGAAGTTCTTGTCCTGACAGTTACATGTTTGTTTTATCTTGGTATGTAACTTCTGATAGCGTCAATCCATGGAGATTGCTTATATTTATTTTAAACAGAGGCAGATCATTTATTTCACTACAAATGCAGGAAGGCCTATCTGTTCTCTTAATCTTTGCTGATTTGATGCAGTATATTGTCTTTTTTTTTTTTTCACCTTGGTCGAGTTTAGGTAGCCTCGTTCTTCTTTATTGGCTTGATGTCTATGATGATTCCACTGTGCAACGTTTTTGGAGGTCTCATTGCCGTCTGTCTCTTCATGGGCCTGTTTGATGGGTGCTTCATTTGCATTATGGCTCCTATTGCCTTTGAGCTTGTTGGGGCTCAGGATGTCTCCCAGGCCATAGGATTTCTACTAGGACTTATGTCAATACCTATGACAGTTGGTCCACCCATTGCAGGTAAGTACAGGTATAGTCTGTAGGTGTATGTGTGTTTCTGTGGTTGCATGGCCCATATTTTCCACTCCTACATCCTATGCAGCACACTTAATATTGGAATTTTTCTTGGCACATGCTCCAAAATATAAAGTGAATATAAGTGCTGCTCGTGGGTTATTAATTACTGTGCTCTTTAAAGATTACCTCAGTCTTTTTTAAACATTCCTCAAAAGAAAGATAGGTTTCTGCTTGGATTGAATACTTGACATTTTTCCATGCTGTTGAGGTGACAGCATATATGTTGATTGTGTTACAGAAGGCTTCAACTAGAATCTCAAAATTCACTGGACTCCAAAATTTGCTCATGCAAAAACAATTGAGAAGATAACAGCTCCAATCACTTTAATTCCGTCTTATAAGTAGGAACACTGGCTTTTTATTCTTTGGGAGACTGTTTGACAGTACAGGTTTTAAAGATGAAAATTGGAAGTTCTTTGGGAAGTGGAAGTATCTTAAGCTATAATCCTCACCACTGATGATTTTCAAGCATAATTTTACCCGAAGGTCTTGGGAGCTCTACTGAAAGATACTTAATAGGCCACAACTGAACTATACAGCATTATAAAGAACAAAATTTTAAAGCTAGAACAGTATAGATTAGGTGCTTCCTGATACAATATCACAGCTATTAATACTTAAATAGAATTTGATTCATGGAAGGAATTTTGGAAGAGGAATTAGAGTGAATTGTTGGAAAACACACTTTTAATAAGAGGCTACCAGGAATGCAATATATGCAGTATATATGGAATAAGATTGAGGCACCTTGATCCAAGGCAACTGTTAGGAAAAGAGGGAAAATTTCTCCAATTCATTGCGAGATTCAAGTGCTGGAGATGCTGAAATGAGGCACTTTCAAATAGGAAATATGGTACATGGTTTTTAATGATGAGTGGTAACTAAGCAGTCAAGTGGTGACGTACGGAGCAATTTGTTGCTGTATATACCTATATTTGACCATCAGATTAGTGGTTATAATAATCTGTACCAACTCTCAAGTTTCTGAACCCAAAGAAAAGACACGTTTTTTGTAGATTCCCAAGGCCCCGTTATTCATCAGGGGTAACTTTCTGTCTTTCCAGGTTTGCTGCACGATCACCTCGGCACCTACGATGTAGCGTTCTACCTGGCCGGAGTCCCTCCCCTTATTGGCGGAGCTATATTATGTTTCATCCCCTGGGTCCATGAACGGCAGAAGTTAAAAAAAGAAAGAGCAAAACCTGTTGATAGAGAAACTACTGAGAAAATGCTGGGAAACGAAAGCACTTTGTCGGACACCACAGATAAACCAGTCAAAGAAATGGAATCTGGTTTTTGATGTTTTCTTTTCCTGTACCAGCCCAACCTGCTTCTGCTGAAGCTACATTTGTATTTTTTTGGGTGAAGATACTAAATGATACCGAAGAAGTCTTGAACTATAGCTCAGATTGCAAAACTGCTATAAGAACCTTTTATACCATTGAACTTTTTCTGATGAGTCATTGGGTTTGATTTCAACCCACGTTTTCAAGGTATTTGAAGTTCTGTAGCATTAGTGTGTACGTGCCTGGTGATTCTGTGTGTGAAGAGAATATTTTTCTAATTCATCAGAAGCTATTTCTGGAAGTGTTAAAGCTGTCTTTGGTTCACTGACACAGTGAACCAAATAAATTTTCGATTGGTCCATCCAATACAGCCACATCTGTGGGTGTTTATACTGGAAAATGTTGTAGCTCATACAACTGATTTGGTTTGGCTGTTCTACAGTACTTTACAATTCTAGATCATGAACACGAATATGCGTCTTCTTGATTCCCTTAACTGTTGCTGAAATTGTCTTGCTTTAGAAAGCAAAATTATTAAACACCTGTTTTATTTTCTCTAAATACCCCACCCTGCTTAGTTGGCTTAAACATTCACCTTTTCACAGCAGTCCAAACAAAGAACATTAAGGGTGTAATTTTGGATGGGCGCTGGTTTTGAATATGTGCAAACTAAGCTCTGAGTGCAAACACATTCAGAAGTAAAGCTGCTGAATGATTTTTTTATTTTGTGAAGGCAATATTATGTATATGTTTGTTTCTTTTTTTTTTCTTTTTCAGCTAAACCTCAAAATAGATGATAGTTTTGAAATTGTACTGACAGTAATACTTTGGAGCAGTATTGTGAATTAGACTAAATTTCAAACTATTCTGTTGTACTTGTTAGGTTCTGGTTTTATTCTTAAAAAAAAAACAAACCAAGAGAGCTTTAAAGGATCCATTCTAAGTGCAATAATACGTTGTTTTGAAAGTGGAAATATACACGAGCTATTACAACGACATTCAACAATTCAAGATTTTTTTGCACTAAGTGATCGTACAGGTTTATTATAGCTGCGTTCAGTTGTGTGTAGGAGATCGCTCCATATTTTATTCAACTACGAAGAAATGCCTTCGCATGTCCTATTTCTCGCTGAAGATACTAAACAGATGGCCCAATTCCTTATGTATCCTTACATATGATGCGCTGTTTGTCAAGCAGGTATTTCTGAGAACCTCTATCTGAAAAATATTTGAAAGCATAATACTTTGAGATGAAAACATTGCTTTTCAGTTTATCAGAAAACACTTCCAAGTACACCGTTTATGTGTGGATATGACTCAGCAATGCAGTGGAAGGCTTAATCATTCTTTATTTCAGGTCCATTCAATACCAACAATTTGTGTTTTCTTGTTTAGAGGTGTCATAGCAGAGTAAACTCAACGTGATCTGAAGACAAAGCGCACGTTCAAGTGCATTTTCTTAATTAGTTACAATGCCTGTTCTTTACATAAACCACAGAGGCATACTGGTTTGAAGTGATAACCTAGATTTTCTTTTCTATTTTTATTATTTTCCTTTCTCCAGGTTGTAAATTGCACAGAAAACTTCTGTATGTTTGTGATATAAGACATTATACTAGCAATACTATTGCATAGAATGTTTACATCTATCAAAGTCCTTTAATCATGCAAAGCATTCTAATTGTTGGAGACCAGAGCTCTTATATTTTTTTTTTTTTTTCGTATTGCAGAATTTCAGTCCCTGCTTTACATGAGTGAGGTTTAAAAGAACTGAATCTTAAAAATGTGAGAGGTGTACGGGAGGGACTTGGAGGTTGAAAAAAATCTAACCAAACCCATCTGTAATACAGAGGTCCCTTTCAGTTCACTGGGACTTGTGCTTTCTGTACCTCATGAGTACTTCTGAAAATGTCATTAAAATATTCATAGTATTGTTAATGACAACGACTACAAAATGCTGCCTTCATAACAAAAATGACGTTAACAGCCTATGCTGTTCTCCTCTAGAGTATTTCTGCCGAACGTGTTGTTCAGTATTATCTTCTGTTGGGGCCGTGCAAAAGGAGTTGAGTAAGGGTGGTAAGCCCCTCTTGTTCCCTACTGCTTTGTTGTGAAAAATTAGTATTCATCGCAGATCTTACATTTCATGGGTTTTAGCGCTGAGTTTTTAACCAGAACCAAGGCTGCTTTTTAGCACTGATGCAATTTGAAATCATTGTGACCAGGTATCTTGATGTAATTGTGGCATCTTGCTGACTTGCTGCTCTGTATCTATATAAATTATCTGGGAGAGAATAAAAAAATAATTAAGTTTTACAAATGATGCAGAAATAGTATAAAAATAGTATGGATTAATTATTGCCGTATCCTAAAAAAAAGTATCTGTAGCTAAAAATCCAAACTCTCATACTCGAGTAACTAAAAAAGTAAATTATGCTCACAAATACGAAGGATAGCCTAAAAAAACCCCACAAAAGCAGAGACTCCAGGAAGAGGATATGATGAGCGAATAATTGTTTGGTAGTGATTACGATGTTAAAACCAGCCAGTGAATGGGAGGTCAGACAAGAGGGAGGCAGATTTTTAGGGGTAAAGGAAGCTATGCTGGTGTGATGATGTTGGAATAACGAACCCATTTCTAAGACAAGTGCTTGTTTTACAACAACGCTAAAATTTGCAAGGCTTCAGACAAGACTTTTCAGAAAAGGTAAAAAAATGAATAAATTAATGCACGAGAATTCCTTTAGCATCTTTACTGTGAGCTTGTGCCTAGGGGGGAAATGTCCAATAGAAAATGCTCTTTTTTTTGGATATAGGTGTAACAAGATTGTTTCCTAAAGGTAGATAAGATGCAGTTAAAATGAAATTAAAAGTTCAGATTGTTAGCAGTGAGACTAACTCACCATTGAGAAACTTGTTTAGGGATAAACTGAGTTCTATATGCCCTGGGGTTTTAAAAATGAGGTTAGCCGTCTTCCTTAAAGCCACAAAAACCCCCGATACAAATAGCAACTATTTGGTACACTTATGAAAAAAATGAGTGCACAATGTAGAAATGGTTGCTATTCTGAAAACTAGGAGAGAAAACCACCTAATAATCTCACTGAGTAAATGTAAATAAATGCTTGTAACAATTTAATTTTAGGTGTGAAAACCCGTTCATTGGAACCTTGCTAACTCCTATTTTGACGACCTAACTCACGCCAGATTTAACCTTCTTGGGGGTAGATTCTAAAATTAAAATACTAGCTTAGTTCAATAAAACCCTTAAATCGTTTAGGTGTATCCCTCTCTTGAGAACAGTTCAGAGAGTCCCTTTCGTAAACATTTGGGGTCTCATCCTATAGAGTAATTGGTCTCTCTTCCGTTAAATGTTCTCAGGGGAAGCTTCAGAAGAAGCTGGGTAGAAAGAGGCTCACTTAAAATGGCGGTGTGAAATTTCCAGTCCTGTTTGATGCTGTAACTTAACACACCACATCTTGAAACTGAGACTAATTTTGAGCAAGAGGTTGGTTTTACGGGTGGGTGACACTTGCGTCTTTTCAGTAGGTATGAGATCCTTGTAGATCTTAAGGGAGTTGATCAGCAGAGTCTGGAAAAATGAAAAGCCTTCAGGGTCTTATTTACATCTAAGCTATGCAACAATATACAGGGTATAATTAAGAAAAAAGGTATTGTTGAATTTATTCTGGCTGCATGTTAGAAGACCTGTACAAGTCTCAAGCCAAGACTTCAAATTAACAAACTCTCAGCTAGAATTTCTTTCATCCAGATCTTTGTCTGTTCATTATTAACGTTGAATTTTTTTTTCTCTAAGATTATTTTCAGCATCCATTTATGGACCTTCCTAAACTGCTCACTCACGTCAAAGACGACATAGCCCTTCTGTGGCCATCCTTCAGGGTACATTCAGTATCAGATGAGGTAGACAACTGATGTTTTTTCTCCTTTGGCTCTTCAAGCACAATGCCCAGGCATATACATTCCCCCCTTCCCTTTGGAAACACTGGATTGTCCAAGCTGATGCACACCGTCTTGAACGTGGGTGGTACTTTTCCGCCCTCCATCCTCAAACCTCTTCCCCACATTAACCATTAGAATAGCTACAGCCTGACAGAGGCAAATTTTTGTGAAGTGGGAGGTGTGAGGTTGAAGCAACTCAAGAGTGCTGAAGGCAGTTCTCTCACAGCCTAAATGAATGCTTTGATCCCACGTTTACGGTGTATAGAAATGGACACTACCTTTTCAAAGCAAAAAAATGCCCTGCTCAGTGATTTGCATCAGGTAGTACATGCCAAAGGGACGGGAAACGGTCCCTTGCGGGCCCAAAGGCAGTACTTAAGGATGGGCATCAATGCTGCTCTCCTTAGCATCAGCATTACGGGTTAGCTTGAGCAGCCAGATTCTCAGGCCCAGGGGCTCGCCCGGCCGCTCTGAGCACAGAGCGGAGAGGCTGCCGCCTTTGCGGCCGGGATTCCCCCTCCAGGTTGCTGGAAGTGTTACGGGAGCTGCCCTTTAGGGGGCTTAACTCTTCTGTCTGAACTGACCCTCTGATATTAATAGCGTGTGTACGGATATATAAATCCAGTGTATTTTGACCAGGGCATGCACAAACATTCTGCATTTAACCACCGGAGCGTGGGAGATAGCGGAGGAAAAAGGAATTATTCTCATAGGTGTGTTTCACTGTTGACAAGCACAGCACCATTACAGTTCCAGGCAGCCGGTGAGTTTCTAGTCACGCAAACTTTGGCATCTTTTCAATATGCCTTTTATATATATATTGTGTCAACATTTTTACTGTTTCAGAGCTGTGTATGCTAAGATTAGAGTGATTTTTATACTAAAATGTGCTAATATTGATAACACTGACATGTTTTAAATATCTTTCTAGACATCATATTTTGTATGTTGTTTTTGATATTAAAAAAAAAAAAATCTACATTTTGCTAGCCTTAACTCCATTCTTTAAAATTCTGCTTTGTTAGAAGGGTAAGAAATGAATGTCTGATGTTTTTCATGGTGCTAAAGTAACTGTGATCAGTCTCAAATTATTCGGAATAAAGATGGTCATTCTTAAGTGCCCTGTTTGTTACTGCATGCATCATTTTTAGTCTTGTTCTCCTGTAAAGCTTGTCATTTTATTATTTAAAAGTAATTTTTTGTTCTTCTGATTATTGAATCTCATGTGCAGGCTTTTCTAGAAAAGCCTGTACAGCTTTTATACCACTGTGTTCTGACTGGAACGTCCCCATTACATTTGCTCCTAAATCTCAATATGGTGCAATCCTTTTCATTCTGATGGTCCTGGCAATCCATTTTAAGACTGATGATTTCTAAACCTAAACTACTAACTTCCAGAGCTAGATGCATCTGCAAATTTTATCCACCTTATTTTCCATTCTGGAGACTTACAGAAGAGCTGCATTCACAGAAGGCCAAAGTGAAATGAAGGGAGGGAAAGTGTGGTAGAATAAGCTTGAGTGGTGTTTTAAAAGAATTCTGTGTTTCTTGCTTCAAGAACTGCCAGTGTAATTCAGTGGACCTTTGATCACTTACTGGCCTATGACCAATTTCACCTTGACTTCCCTTGGCAGTATGGAGTGTTTTCTCCTTGACAGCTTCAGTAAATCACAGGATTTCGTTCATTTTCTCCTTTGTAGTAGGGCCAAATATTTTGATTTCTTTAATAAGCATATGATAAGAGGGAAATATTCCCATTTCACCTGGGTTTATTCTCTTGACTGCTTGTATTTCAAATTTAAATTCTGAAAAAGATGCTCAAGACCTTTATAGGAGCCTGAGTGGTGTCGCCTTTTGTACCATTTCCAGGAAGCTATTTTATACCAAAATTTATCATGAAAGCTAATTAGCAGGACACAGTGCTAACATCTAGAACTGCGATTTAACTTTTATATAGCTTTCAGAAAAGAAATGCTGTTACTTTACACTTGAAATTATTTTGTTTGAAGTAATCTCTACCTTTGAATCTACAACTAGAATCTCAGCAGCTTTCCACAGATACTGGTTAGTGAAACTTTGCACTCCTTGCAAAGATATGAATGTGGCCATGAACAGTCACCTTTGAATGTTATGTTCCTCGGTTATTTGCTGTAGCTAGATTTTTTTTTTTTTTTTTTAAATGCATGTATCTGTTCCCTCAGGTTATCCTGAACCGGAGCTGTGCTTGCAACATGCTAACCTGTGCCAGGAGCAAACAACGTGGAAAAGAAAGTATAAAAATTGGCTTTTATTTATGTTTTCTGAAAGGTCCAGTACAGTTTATATGATAAAGAAGACTTTTTTTAAAAAACCGCCAATCTTTGTTATAAGTAGGCTTTTAATTGCCTCCGCCACGTGACGAAAGCAGCCAGGCCCAGGACTGTAGCTGTTTGCAGTTGTCAAGCTCAGGAGTTAACTGTCCCAGTCCTAGCAGTCTTAAACACCCGCCCGGCGGCGGCGGCGGCGGCCGGGGGAACGCTTCACAAGCAGGTGAAAGCGGCAGGG